>JAOXYD010065185.1:0-12819 GCA_028565735.1 Pinacopodium congolense | reverse complement strand
CATTTAAACACAATATAGGGGTCATAATGCATCAAATTAACTATAAAAATCATATCAATTTGACCCCTATCACCAAGTCATGGAAATTAAGATAGAAAATAAAAAATGTCTTGGTTTATGACCAATTTAGCATATTCTTGAAACTTTTGGTTTTAAACCAATTCGAAAACCAATCTATGGCATTCCAAATTTTTTTTCTTTTTATTTTAAACAAGTGCACACAAGTTTGAAAACATATTTTAAGTCTTTTTCAATGGCTAAATTGATTAAATTGCCTAAAACTCAAAATTTTACCTCTTTAGTGGAAATTTTTGCATCTTTCAACTTATAAAATGAATGTATGCAAAATTTGAGCTCTTAGGTTATTTAAACTTCAAGTAAAACTTACAATCAAGTTTAATGATCTCAAAGTTGACATAGAATTTGTTATTCCATGTCCTTCAAATTTGGACTCCAAACTCAATCTTTTCACTTTCATAAACTGTCAAACATACGTAAGTTCAATCCTTACACCAAAAACTCAAATTATTAGTAAATAATCATGTTTTGTTATCATCAAAACCAAGATTATAACCTTATTTGGTTAAAACATTATATATTAATTATTATATTATTTTTAATTTTCACATTTTAATTAACAAGGTAATTTTAATTAGGTAAAAAATTTAGAAATTTTTAGACACTTAATACACCCCCTTAGGCTCCATATAAGGACCAATAAGTAGTATCAGAATTTATTTCTCAAATTTTTTAATTCCTAATGAAATAGTGAGTAAAGATCATAATACGGTATACATGACCACATTAGTCCCATCCACTGGCTTATAGGGTCAAAATATTAGTAAGAAACCTTTCTTTGATGGTAATGATTATTTGCATTGGAAAACTAGAATAAGATTTCTCTTATGGAAAATATTTTCAAATGAACTAGTTTCAAAGGGACCTTATATACATACTAAAATTGAAGGAAGTAAAAAGGTTACTAAAAAAAAAAAGGAAGAATGGAATAGTAATGATATAAGGTTAATAACCTTAAATAATAAGGACATATACATATTAATTAATGCCTAAGGAAGAAATAATTTTAATAGAGTGTCTATGCGTGGAACTACCCATAAAATTCGGCATACCCTAGGAGTGACCTATGAAAGAATAAGCCAAGTTAAGAAGAGAAAGGTTAATATGTTGAGAAATGAATATGAACTCTTCAACAATATGCATGATGAAAGTATATCCTTTATATATTCTAGATTTATTGATATTATAGATGTTCTAAAAGGTTTATGCGAGACCTATACTAATGTTGAATTAGTGAACAAGACACTAAGGCCTTTACCAAAGACATGAGAAGCTAATGGAAAACTATTTAGAAGTAATGGACTTTAACATCCTCCCCCTATAAGAGTTGACTAGATCCCTCTTAGTATATGAAATGAGACTAAGGAGACACAAGATGAGGGGAATATCTAAAATAAAAAGAACATGGAGTTTAAAGAATCAAGAGAGGAGTATAGTGATATTGAAGCTTCCATGAGTGGAAGCAATGACAAGGAGATAACCTACCCATGAGAATTTTCAAGAAATTTTAAAAGAAGAAGATATCCACAAAAAGAAGAGACCCCAAAGAATGTAAGTACAATCCTAAGAATAAATTATATAAAATTACTTATTTTGAATGCAAGGAAGCCATCAACATAAATTTATAATGCCCTCTCCTTAAAAATGACAAAAAGAGGAAAAATGAAGGAAAGAAGAAAAAGGCCTTACAAGCCACAATATAGGATGAAATTAGCAAATCTAAAGGAGATGAAGAAGTGGTACATATGTGTTTTATGGTAAATGATGAGTTATTATGTTACTCTACTTTCTATAATGAAAATTATTTTGATTTTGATTTCACCTTTAATGAATTAGTTTAGTATTTGGAAATTTTGCCTAAGAAAAGGAAGAATTGGTCTACTAAGTATAAAAAATACATTGAAATTACTTGATATTTGTAAATTAGAGAATGAGGAATTAAAGCCTAACTCAAAATTAAAGAATGTGGATAAGGGTTATAGGAAAAAATTGTTAAATGGGAATGTTTCTTTAAGAAGGGAAGTAAAATCTTTAAAGAGTCACTATCTAATTTTACTAAAGGGAATGAAAAATTGAAATCTATGCTAGGTTCATAAAAGGTTTCAATCCTATAACTAGGACACAACCTAGGAGAAGATATCATGCATACATGTATGTTTCAAAGAAAAAACCCAGAAGAGCACCTCAAGATAGATAAAAACAACTATATTAAGTTGTAATTTCACCTAACTGGACCAAACAACTATATGCGGAATTCTAATGAATTAATACCTTGGTATGCATATAGATATACATACAGGAAATATATATGCATATAGACAGACATATAGGAAACATACACCCATGTTTTATAATTATTGTGAATAATATGGACATGTGGAGAGGTGTTTTTATAATGAGTTAAGAAGTTGAAATGTTATGTCATGATGTTGGAAATAGAGAAAATTAACTAATCCTTAAGGACCAAAGTTAGTATGGGTACAAAAAAATATGTTAAATTTTGTATTGTGAGACAATAAACATTAAAGGTATCTCCAAGACCTTAAAGATAATCACTAAGACATATTGTAGACCAAGTGAGGGATGAAATGAAATGACAATTGTTGATATAAAAAAATGAAGTCTATCATTACTTTGATATTATGTTAGTTTTTTTTGTATATGAAATAAACTGGGATTATTATTAATGTTTTAAATGATGATATTTTGGGAAATTTGATGATTTAAATGATTTAAAAGTTTGTGAGACATATATGATGAAGTTTAATTTGATTTAAGGTCAATTTTTAGTAATTATTAAGTGTTAGGAGTTAATTTTATTATTTGGGGTTAAGTTTATAAAAAGGTGTATTTTTAGTGCACACTAGTCGACCGATGTTTAAACCATTGGTCTACCAATGTATAGCCACTGGTCAACCAACCAATTGATTTTTACAACCCCTTTTCCCTCCTCATTATTTCATTTATGATCCATCATTTCTCTCTAAAAGATATGGCTTTAATATAATTTTTCTCACAATGTTGACTTAAATTCACTATAGTACAGCTTCCATTGTTCATTAAGAGTTGATTTTCTTTCCTAAATCCCTAGCCATTGGTAACATTTTTTCATTTCATCTTGATGACACAATACTTCTTTAGTAATTTTTAGTTGTTTTGTGGGTCTCTTGTGACAATGTTTGATCCTTCAACATCCTCTTTAATCTATATTCCCTTTATCAATTTGCCTTAACTTACTTCTCAATTTTTGGGGAAACCTTAACCTCCTCCTACATTTAAGGATTTTAATTTTTTCAGATTCTTCAATCAATCAATGTTTAAAAGCATTTTAGAATATTAATTTCATAGGAATGGATTTAGATTGCATCAATTTCATATATTCACATAATAGGGTTTTATAATCGTAGTTTTTCAATTTTTGGTATAGCTTTTTCAAAATTAAATGTATTTTCATGCAACTAAGAGAAAAATTGAGATAATTGTAGCTTCAATTGTAACTGATTTTATCTATTTCTAATTTTCCCCTTATTTAGGTCTTTAATATTTAGTACAATTTTAAAATTTTGTTAAATTGAGGATTGTGTTATAAATTTTACTTTATAGAAATACAATTGACAGCTAATTTTCCAAGTTTTGATTTAAGCTTTTTTATGGCTACAGCTTCTTCCTACCTATCTCCATTGATTTTGACCCCTCTTCTTCCTTGCAATGGCCAACTTCCTTTGTTTAGGATTTCTCTTGCTTCTTGTTCTGCTTATTGTTTGGTTTTATTTCCTTCTTTCTTCTAACTTCTGATGACGCTTCTATTTATAGTGCTCTACTTTTCCTTCTGGATTTTGACTTATTCTGTCTCTTTCTACTTCTCCAGCCATTTTGGGCTACAATCTTCATGTTCTTGGTTTTTCTCGTTTGTGTTTCTTTGAAACTTTTGTTCTTTTCTCCCTCTACTCCTCTTGTCCTTTTTTAGTTCCCGGCTTTCCTCTTTTGGTAACTACCTTTTAAATTTCTTGTTTCCACAATGCCCTTTTCTTGTTTTGGTATATTCTATTCCATTCCTTCTTCTTCATGGTCATATCCTCTACCATGTTTCTCCTTCTTTCTTTTTTTATCTTATCCTCCTTTTATTGTTTCCTTTATGGTTGCTGCCTCTATAAATGCTAGCTCTAGCTTTCCTCCACTTTCCATAAATGATAAAGGACTTTAGGCCTCTTTGTCCCTTGCTCCTATCCAAAATCATAGTACATCTTTGGAGAGCCCTCCATCTTCTAGATTGGTTACTACTGACATTGCCATTGTTGCTTCTCTATATAGTAGAAAATCTTGGACAAAAGTTGTCAGAGAAGTTGTAAGTACTACCAAGTTAAGATTCTATCCACCTGAAGGAAATCCAATTGTCACTCAACCTGTCCAAATTCTCAAAGAAGGAGCTCGGAAATGGGATGCTTTGTTTATAGATTTTTTCCCAAGAAAAGCCATCTTATTCTATTGTTTCTAAGTTGTACACAATAATGGAAAAGGCTAGACTTTTAGAGGTGTTGGAAAATAAGGAGAATTTGTTTCTCTTTAAATTTGAATCATCCTCTCAAGCTAAAGAAGTAGTGGAATCAAGGCCTTAACACATCAATAGTATGCCCATGTTTATGCAAAAATGGAAGCTTGGAATTAGAATGAGAAATTTACAATCAAAGTAAGTTCCTATATAAACTAACATTTATAATACTCCTCATGAGTACTAGACAATAGAAGGTTTAAGTGACTTCGCTAATTTTAATGGTAAATTTTTTTCTTTAGATAAATATACTTCTAGAATGAAAAGGGTTAGCTATATAAGGGTGTTCATTTTGGTTGATACTTAAAAACCTCTTCCTAAACCAATTCCCTTACTAAGGCTGGAAGAGGATGATGAGTTCTTTGAGTACTATGATGTTGTGTTATACTCCTAGAGGCCTAAATCAAGGCTTATTTGGAGTCTAATAGGAAGAGTTTTCAAGGTTAGAGGATTTAAGGAAATACTTCAAATGTAAAATGAAAAACATCAATCTCATCATACAAATGGAAATGTGGAAGTGGCTTAACTTAGTAACCTTACTGAAATTCCTACACAAGATGAGTTGTGAAATCAGTTTCAATCAATTGAAACACCTATAAATGATGTTGAAGCACTGTAGATTTATACACAAAAGGAAACAGGGAAGTATGAGGAATCAATTCAAGAACTTAATAATGATGATGAAGCAATGCAATATTCTGTATAGAAGGAAAAAAACATGAGGGAAGCTCTCCTCCAAGTTCATCCCCTTTATTGGTGCAACTTTTCTTAAAGTCTCCTACTAAACAAGTTAATCAAGATAGCTTCATTAGTCGTTTATCCTCTCTACTAATGTAAAATCTCCTACTAGGAGAATTAATTAAGATACCTCCTCACTTAGTTTTGTGGATACCAAGCTTCCTGATAAAACTGACTCTGATATGATACAACCTTATGAAGCCAAGTCAATTGAAGTAGTAAGACTTGATCCCCTTTATGATGATATTAATAGGAATCATAGTACTATTAAAAATGGCAGTTTAAAGCATGATGGATTAGAAACACACACTTCAAATATTTTTGTTCAAGATGAGGTTGAATCTTAAGATAAGGATCAATATTAGGGATGATAAAGCTAAGGAATTCAAGATTGATTTATAAATGAAATCAAAGAGGAAGAATAAAACTTCATCTTCACTTAATTAATCATTACATTAGTACTATCTTAGAATGCAAGAAGGATTAACAATCCCTCCAAAACTATCTAAAGATAAATGCAAGAGACTTCATTTTTTGAATGGTCATTGGAAGATCATAATAAATCATCAATATCATCACTATGGTAGATTAATTGTTGCTTATGATACTGACGTATTTAAAGCTATTCCCTTGATAATCACTGATCAACTTATTCATCTATAGGTGAATTTTAAAGTTTCAAGACAAGTTTAGTTCCTAAGTATTTTTGTGTATGCTTACAACCATACTTCTTAAAAGGTGACCTTGTGAGATTCTTTAAGGAGCTTAGTGGAAAACATTGACTCACCTTGGATTGTCCTTGGAGATTTTGATAGCATTTTGTATTCTTATAAGGCTGAAGGAGGATCAAGACTTACACAAACCTCTGATGAATTTGGGGATTGTACATTGATCATAAGAGTCATAGACCTCAAAATGGAAGGTGAATTCTTCACCTTGAGTAATAAGCAGAAGGGGGAGTTTCTTATAAGGAAAAAAACCTAATCGTGCTTTAGGTAATCATCATTGGCTCCCTAAATTTGTAGATAGTAAGGGTACCTATCTTAATCAAATAATCCTAAATATCACTCCAATACTAGTGTAACATATGTTGAATTTTCAAAACAAAACTTTTTATTTTAAAATCAAAAATTATCTCACCAAGGTGGATGGCTTCAATTAGGAAATCATTAGAGGTATACAAGTATACATCAATTTTAGGGATTCAAATTATAATAATGTACAAGGAAGTTACAGAAAATGAATAGTTGTTTCTCATGCAAGGAAGAGGCTAATGACCTTATAGAATTCTCTAAATATTCAACCTAGAAATGAATAGCTATAGGAGAATGAGAGAGTAGCCTTAAAATCTTATGTGTAGGCCTTGAATAGTCATTATAACCTTATTAAGAAAAGATCCAAAGTGTAATGGATGAAAAAGGGTGATAAGAACACAAATTTTTTCCACGCAAAAGCTTTTATCAAGGATAAATATTTATACAATGATTTCACTCACCAAGGAGGATGGCACAGTAGTTTCTACATAAGTAGAATTATCTTAGGAGCTGGAAAATTGCTTCATAAGGAATTATTGCTTAGCTTCTACTTGCAACTTCTCAGTTTAGATTTTACAATAGCTTCTACTTGCAGCTCCTCAGTTTACAGTTTATAGTTTCTTTTTTCCCAAATATCTGAATGATATAAGGAACTTTTGATTAAACCTATCACTAAACTGAATATAAAGGGAGCCTTGTTTGCTCTTAAGCCTAATAAGGCCTTTGAACTTGATGGTTTTAATGCTTTATTTTTTTCAAGAGACTTAGTAGCACACAAAATACATGGTGAAGGCTATTTTCTTAGAACTCTTTCAAAATGGTAAGATGTTATAGTAGTTAAAGATATATAACCCTTGTTTCTAAAGTAGCAGCTGCTAACTCCTTAAAAGAGTATAGGCTAATCTCGTGTTGTAATATAAGTAATAAAATCATCTCAAAGCTACTGGATGATTGAATTTAAAAAAATTATCTAACCTCACATTGATTGAAATTAAGGTGTTTACATCAAAGGTAAGGTAATTAGTGAAAATATTAAGCTTGTTGATGAGTTTTTCAAAAAAAAAAAAACAACAACAAAAAACACTCTAATAAAGATTATGCTATGAAGATTGGCTCTTAAAAGGTTTATGATTTTATTGAATGGTCTCTTATACTAAAATTATTAGGAGTGCTTGGTTTTTTGGATGAGTTTATTGGATGGATTGAGCAATACCTATCAATTGTCTCATATATGGTCTTAGTTAATGGATAGCCTCATTAACTCGTTAACAGTACTAGGGATATAAGGTAAAGGGATGTCTTTTCTCCATATCTTTTCATTCTTGGAATGGAAATCTTAATACGAATCATTCGTAACACAATCAATCAAGATGGTAGTTTTAAGTATCACTTTAAATGCAAATGATTGAGGATCAGTACCTTGTCATTTATAGATGATTTGATTATTTTTTCAAAGGATAATCCTTCATTCATAAGATATCTCATGTTTGTATTAAACACCTATAAGGTCTAGTAATTAAAAAGGAAAAGATTCAGATGTTTGTAACTTAAAGTTCTGGATCAATATCTATATGGTTATATTTTATCACTAACATAAGGACATGTGACTTGCCATTTATTTAGGTATTCCATCTCTTCTAAAAGGTCAAAAAGATTGGAATTTCAACCTTTGATGGAGAAAATTTAGAACTAGATCTCAGTTTGGTGTAATAGGATGCGATTAATGGTTGGACATGTACAAGTGATCAAGTATGTCAGAAGCAGCTTACATGTATACTAGTCCTTGCATATTTTTCTTCTTATGAATATCATTAAATCCATTAAGCAACAAATGAAGAGATTCTTATAGTATGGTGATATTAAAAAAATAGCAATGGAAAAGATTAAGTGGAGTGAACTATGTTTCAGCAAAGAGGAAGGAGGCTTAGGAATTCTCTCTATTAGAATCACAAACAATACACTTATAGCTAAAAAGACCTGGAGGATTCTTACTGATAAAAAAGATCTATAGATTTAGTGGGTTCATACTCATTACTTAATAACAAGTGCTTCTAGCTCATTTAACCAAAATATGAATAATCATGGACAATATGTAATCTATCCAAATTAAGGCAACATATCAGATAGTATATTAAAATCAAACTTGGTGATTGAGGGTCTAACTTCTTCTAGTATGACAGTTGGCTCAATATAAAGCAATTAAGTGAGATTCATTCACTCTTTATTATAAACCCTCTGATTCCACTTAATTTAAAACTTAATGAGGTTATTTATAAGTTCAAACCTGTTATATAGCAACTCCCAAATTCTGCAATTAAAGAGAAATTGATCAATTTTAATCTATCCACCATTATTAGGGATAGATTTGTTTGGACAAAACACTCATCAAGGGTTTTCTCTAATTAGTCATGTAGGGACTTCCTAGGAATTCATAAACTAAGAATAAATGGCAAAAATTATATAGTTTGACCATTTTTTCCTAAGACATCTATCACTTTGTAATTGGCTCTTCAAGGAACTTAATACTGTCGATAGAGTGAACAAATGTTCTTAGAGTTTCTCTTATATGTTCCTTATATAGTGATCACCTAGAGACTTACAACCACTTATTTTTTTTATTATAGTTACTCACTAAGTATATTGCCTAAAATACAAAGATGCTATTGCATTACATCACCTACTCTACATAATATTGTCGGATGACTCCTTTAGTAAAGCTATTTAAAAAATGCATATCTGGTGATTTGCAAGATTACTTTTGCAAACACCATGTATTTATATCAAAGGTAGAGCAATGCGAGAATCTTTCAGAATGTAAGGAATTTAGTTAATGACTTGCTATATATGGTGATCATCACTACAAGATTGAAATTTTAACTTACCAAGTTTATAGTTCTTATAGTGATATGTTAAGGACTTCATTGAGGCCTGTGGACTGATCTTTCAATTACAAGTCTTTTATAATACTGCTCAAGAAAAGGACTAATTACCATAATCTATTGGCAACTCATGAACCTTTTCACTTGATTCTTTAGCTCTATTTTATAATTTATGCTGATTTTTTTAACATGGCTATAGTTAATTCACTAACTAAAGGTTTCTAAGGATTTGTTCACTATTTTTGTTGATTAGTGTTATCCGTGTAGTGTTACCTTTGATCTATGGTACTTCTTGGAGTTATGTTTACAAACATAATGTCTATTTCTTGGTGTTATGCCTGTAAGCATACTGTCCATCTTAATTTTCCTTCTCGGATTTTTTTATATAATCTAATACTTGAGGTTGATCCTCTTTCTATAACTTATATTTATTAGTTCAATTTTTTATTAAAAATAGTTTCAATTTGAAAGGTTTCATAATTTTCAATCATGCATTCATGTTTAGAGATTAGGTAAAACTACCTATCAAATTTTAATTTTTTTTTATATAAGTACATATAGGGACTTAGAAGTAATTGAGGTTAGCGTATTCAGTTTATATAACTAAATTTTTATATAGGTTGTGTTACTAATCATAAACTATTTGAGAACTGCATGTAAATCTCATCTTCAAAGCTTTCTTAGGATCCCCAATTTATCTTTATCCTTAATAACTTACTCTTGTACTTTCCCTACGTTTCTTTAAAGTCTCTTATTCAATACCCTCTTACGTGGTTAGGAGTAGGGGTGTTATTTCATCTAAAGCTAAGAACTTATGAACTTTAATTGAGGATGACTATTATGATATCGACTTTTCTCAATTCCTTAGCTATGTAAATAGAGAACTTTATGAAAATTTCCTTATTTCCCTCAACTATTTAAACTACTATAAGTGATATGGTTTAATATAAATTTTTATAAATTAAGGACGAGAATTTTTATTTCTCTTTTTATTACAATTAGTTCCACTAATGTTAGGTTTTTCTTCTGAAACCTTAAAGAATGATGTTTAATGATAAAAGCCACATTATTTCTAAAGCTTAATGTGTTTCAATTTATCTTTTTAAGGACCTTATATATTTTTAGTTATTCCTATCCCTCAAGAGTATTCATATTATAATTGTTTGATTAAACATAGCAACTCACCTCAGTTTATGGTTACCCGACTAAAAACTATTTTTGAGCTACCTAATGGGGGGGAATAACTTGAAAACTAAGTGATGTGAGAGAAAGTACAACCCCCCGCATCCACCATTTTTTTAATTAAATATAACTTCATTTCCTCAAGTAGTCATTATACTTTCTTAGATATAGCTGATCTTTGTTTTATCTCCACCTTAATGATGGGTAAGTTAATTCATTTAGGTGATTTTATTTTGCAACAAATGATTCATTTTATCTAAGAAAAGAAAAGTATTCTTTATTTTTTTCATTTTTGGTTACGTCTTTTGACATTTTCATATTCTTCACTTTAAAGATGAGTATGATTTATAATCTTTCTTTAACGAATCCACCTTAAGTTATATGGACTACCAAATTGTAACTGGTCAAATGACTTGAGCACACTAGTGACAGTGGCAACCTATTACCTTACCTATATGGTGGTGGTAGTGATGATAAGCCTGCTTGGAGCCATATTGTGACATTAACTATTGGCTATGAGGCTATATCCTTTAGGCCTCCTCTAGATTTTATTATAGCTTCCATTGCAGTATGCAAAACAACATTACTCTAATCCATAGTAAGGTGACTATGTCTTGAGACCAACTTGATAAGTTAGTGCACAGTGTCATAAAATGCTCATATAGTTTCATGAGGTGTCCAATTTACTTCATGCCATTCACTCATCTCTTCCACCTCTTCCACCTCTACCTTGATTTGAGTGCTACTATATAAGAGTTTAGTATTTTCTTATATAGGGGAATTTTTTTAATCTTGTATTTTGGATGATGATAGCTTTTGTGTATTGGATACATTTTTAGTTTATGGCTGTTGATGTTTGATATATATTTGGTTTGTATATGGTACATGTTGAACCAAGGTGGTTCTAATCATGTGGTTTGATGATGATAAAACATTATTATTACTAATGTTTAAGTCTTTGATGTTTATAAGATAGGATGATGTGGTGTAAAGTGTAGCTATATGTGGAGCTAAGGTAGAAGAGCTCAAGCATTAAATGATCAAGAGCTTGAAGATCAAAGATCAAATGATAAAGCTCAAGTGCTAATTAAGCTTGAATATTAAGAGAAGATTGATGATCAAGAAAGGAAGATCAAGTAGTTTAGAAAGAACGTAAGGAAAGGGCTTAAAGTGAATTTAGAAGTTCAATTGTATCAAGAGCTTGAAGATCAAAGATCAAATGATAAAGCTCAAGTGCTGATGAAACTTGAAGATCAAGAGAAGATTGATGATTAAGAAAGGAAGATCAAGTAGTTTAGAAAGAACTTAGGAAAAGGGCTTAAAATGTAAGTGTCTTAAACTTGATCTTAATTAATGCTTGAAAAGGTCTCTCTCATTTTCATGAACATTTACATATAGGCATTTAGGAGTTGAATTGTGATTTTAGTGATTACTTGAACTTGATTGTGGATTTGACATATTAGGAGTTGAATTAGAATGAAATTTAGTCCATATATTGCATAATTAAGTTGGATTGCGAGTAATTGATTTAATGTATGTTTATTGATATGTTTAAGTGCATTAAAATATTACTTAAGTGTTGGTTATGTATGTCTGAATATGTTTGAACATCTTTGTGTTATAAATTTTGGTTTATCTATGGTTTATGAATTGATTGAAAATTTTTTCAAGTTGGTTAAAATGAAAAGTTTTCATAATCAAGGAAATTCTTATGTTTTGAATTGACTGAAATGTTTCGATGATTTAAATAGCCTTGAATTATGCTTTAAAATTTGCTTGAAGTATTGTTTAATGTTAGGAATTTGTTTGAAAAGTTTTGGAGTTAGTTTGGAGTATTTTTTCTTGCTCTTTGGACGTAAAACAGTAGGCTATTTATCCTTAAACGGTGGGCTCCCAGGATGAGTTATACCCTGTTTTTCAGAAGCTATCAATGACAGACTATTCTTGGAACAACGGTGCCGTTGACGGTCCAAGAGGGTGTCGTTAAAGGGTTAGACTCTAACGGCTAGTTTCCCTTTTCGGCCTTAACAACTTTTTAACCTCCCAAACAGCTAGTTTTCATTCTTAATGACTCCAAACCTCTCCCAACACTATATATATGCTTCCTAAATAGATTTAACAAGTTTAGATACCCTGCAAACAACATTACAAGATCAAAACTCTCAAATTCTCAAAGCTTTCTTTATTTTCTGTACAACCTTTATTCAATTCATGTTTTTAAGTTTTAAATTAGTTTCTTGTGCTTTAAATTTTGTTTTTTTCTGTTAGTTTATATACAGACAAAACTCAAAAAGCTTTCAATTGATTTTTTCATTCATTAATTCATCTGTTTCAAGCTTTCAAAGATCAACATACCAAA
>JAOXYD010065174.1:0-12819 GCA_028565735.1 Pinacopodium congolense | reverse complement strand
TAAACATAATAACACATAAATAGAACATTTAAGCACTAAAATAGGGTTAAATTAACATCAAATAACATCAAAAAATATTACAAATTCAACTCTTAACAGTATTTTAATTGGAACGAGGTTAGGGTTGGGCATTTCTAGAACTTGAATATCGAAAATGACATCGGGCTATAGTGTGACCTATTTTGTAGCAAATTTGGCATGTAGGTCGAGCTTGAGGGTTATGACGCCAGGAAGTTGAGTTGGGTTATGAATTGGATTGGTTTGCAAGTATTGAATTAGGTTGGTTATGGTAATATGATTGATTTCATGTTTTGGGCTGGTGAACTTAATATGGTGGGTTCAGGTTTGGTTGATTGGGCCAAGAGTTCATGGGGTTTTGGGATAAAAGGTGTGAGTTCAAGGGATTAAGGCTTCAGCTTTTGGAGAGCTAATGAGGGTGCAATCTACGTTGGCCATGTCTAGGGATGTGACTAGGGGAAGTGTGGAAACGATGAAGGTGGCATCTAATGGCGGCACTTTAGAGTGATGATAAATTAGTGAAGGTTGCTCATAGAGGAGTAACTTCTCGCAGAGCTCCGAAAAGGAGGGAGGGGTTTCACGATTTTCAATTGTAATTACAAATGCTTTATTCTCAGGTGGAATATCATTGAGTTCAAATAAAACAAGGTTGTCATTAGAAACATTATCTCCAATGGCAGTAAGGTCTTTGACGGAAACAGAGCGGATGGTAAGATAGGTAGAAGTTGATGAGTTGTGCTTTTTTATGTTGTGTAGGTAGAAATTAATGAGTTGTGCTTTTTTGTATTATAAAATTATTATTAGAGCAGTGAACGGTGGGCAATGGTTTGTTACAGGAAATATTTTTCTACGCGGGTTCAGATAATATAAGGAATGGAGCAACTAATAGCTAGAGGGACAATAGATTAAGAGAGGGTGGTAATGAGAGTGCAGTAGATGATACCATCGTTCTTAGCCTATCGGAGGTGGTTAAAGGTAGAGGAAGAGCTGTCTGGTGGTCGGTTGTTGTCAATGTGTTCAAGAAGATCACAGGTCTGAAGTATGGTGCTAACTTGGTTTCTCAAGGTGAGGTAATTGGTGTGGTCTAAAATTATAGTAATATAATTTATGATGTTCTGAATAGGAAAAAGGTGGGAAAGGATTGAGTGGGCTATGTAGAAGTTAAGGTAGGTTGCTAATCTTGTTATGTTGCCATAGAGGTTAAAGAAGTATATAGGATGTGATAATTAGAATAGATTGTGTGCTTAGTTATGGGTGAAATAGGGTCAGAACCTAACATCTGATACTATATAGAGAATGAAAAGAAGAATTATTTTACTTTTTATTATATTTTATGTGAAAGATTTTTGAACTTTTTATACAAGCATTGTGCATTTAAATATTAAAATACAATGATTATTAAGCTAAGAATGTGGAACTGTTACAAATGTTACGTCTGTTACTAATCAATTTACAAGAGACATGGTGCTAGAGCTAAGGAGAGAATTATGTGTTATAAAAATATTAAATTGTGAAATATTTTTGAATAATTAAATATTATTCTAATGAAAATATATTTAAAAATATAATTTTATAATATAATTGTAAAGATATTTATAATTTAAAATATAATTTAAAATTATTCTATTTCAATAAAATAGTTTTTAATCTTTTGAAGGGATAAGTTATATATTTGTTAATTAAACTTAAAAATCGTTATATAATACTTTCTAATAAAATATCGGTATATAAATCACTTGATATTTTTATAGATAAAAAAATTTATTGTAACATAAATTTATTGAACTTTAGAAGATTGGTCATTAAATTGAAAAATGTTCAGAAGGTTACTCGTTGAATTGAAATTTTTTAAAAAAGTTGCTCACTGAATTGCAAATTTTTAAAGATAGGGAGTGTACATGGAAGATGACTTAACCCTTTTACCACATGGATATTGACGTAGTAAAGTCCGTTTGCCATGTCAACATGAACTTAACAAAATTAACATTTTTACCTTAATTAAAAAACTTTTAAAAGGTTGTTCACTCAATTAAAAAATTTTAAAGGTTTATCACTCAATTGAAAAAATCCTAAAATGTTAGTCGCTTGTGTAATTATTATCTTTGGTGATTATCCTGGTTGTGGTATTAATTAAGAAGAGTATCTAGATAATCAATCAAGAGGATTAGAGTTATATAACTAGAGAGAGAATATAATTCAAATTAGGGATTCCATAGTCTAAGTGAATTTGGATAGAAATATTAAATCAAAGTAAAATAATGAACATGTATATGTCTTATAAGGATTAATCATCTAGGTCCTCGCTTCATCATTTACATCCTTTAATCTAGTGAATTGTCTCGGAATTATTTGGTTATTTTTTAATTTAGTTTTAGTCAATTATAAAATCAATCATCGAATTGGAATAGGTTAGATAATAGAGAGACAAAGATTATTGATAGTCAAGCAATCCTCATGGGATGACATCCAAACTTACATTAACTATACTAGAGAGCGATGGGTGCACTTACCTATTTAGGTCTTAGTATTGCTCAATTTGAGATTTGGATTTCATTTTATTTAAAATTTTAAAAGAGACTAACTAGTTGGCCTGACTCTAGCACCCCATGCAAGCCTCTTTACTTAAACTATGATTTATTCATATAAGTGATTTCTCAATCCAAATATATGAAATTAAATAATGGAATACAATCGCTAGTAAAATCTCAATCCATGCATTATGATAACCATGAATAAATCAAAAAAAATATGGTCTTCTATTAAATCAAAGCATAAATCACAAATATATAACTTTTGGGTTCATCTTATCTAGATCTAGAGAAATCAAATCGTAACTATAAAAATAAATAAAAAAATGATTAAAAAATAGTAGAGAAATAAAAAAACTCATTATCATGTGATTTAACTCTTAAATCTTCACTCAATCCTTATTAAAATGCTCTATAATCTTCTTGAATATAGACTTTGATCTTTATTTCCTTCCCTTTGATGACTTCAATCTTGAATAAAAATGGCTTTTAAATGTTTTTTCTTACTTAGGTGGTCATTACCCTCACTTTAAGGTCAATAGCCTTTAAGAAAATCTAAAAATGTGCTTAAGTAGGAGCTGAAGCCCAATTATCACATAACCAAGGCCATGGTTATAGGACTAGTTATAGGATTAGTCATGGGATAATGTAACAGCCAAGGTCATAAATGGCCTTGTAACACACTGACAGATTCTTCAATTAATGCTTTGTCTTTAAAAACCATAACCTAGGCCTTGAGCGTGACCTATGTTATGGAACCCACTATAAAGCTACATTTTCTCCACTTTCGATCCCATAAATTGTCCAACTGTTTCCATGATTATAAATAACATCTAATGCCTAAAAAAAATAACCAATTATGTACAATCCCATGATAGTAATATTAAATTAAATAATTAAACTTTTAAACTTAAAAATTATGTCCAAAGGACTCAAACCTAAGCTTTAAAATATTAAAATCAAACTACAAATATCTATAACTTATGTCTTATGAAATTCTGACACACTTGAATTTTTGCTTCTCCTTAATCAACTACTTAGACACTTCCCTAAAACAAATCTAAAAGAAGTTGAAGGATAACTGAGTACAAAAAACTACCAACTAATATATTTGGCATAGCTCATGTATCCAAACTCATTTATGACCAAGTTTTGATTCACATATGAACACACAATTAGTAATAGCAACCTTTTATGCCTAATATTAGGCATCCATGCAATTCTATATAGATTGTTACACAAATTCAATCAAACGTGTTTTTACAGCATTCAAAATTTGAATTAGAGCATTTGAAATTAAATTAATGATCACCTAAACTTTTGACATGAGGTTAAACACTTTATCTTGAATACCTCCAGTTACTTAACTAGGATACTTTTATAAGCTTATTTAAGATGTCAACTAGTCTTTTGACATGAAAGTAAACACCTTGTTATGAATACTTTCGATGACTCGACTAAGTCAACCTCTCAAATAGTTATTAACACCACTCAATAACTTTGACTTTTTTATTTATACAAAGCTAATAGAGTGAAAAATATATGCCCATTTATTCAACACATTTTTCTCAATTTTTCAGTATTTATTTCATAAAAATATTTATTCAACTAAACATCCTATTTTGAATTTGTATAAAAATCCATAAAAATGTTCTTAAAGACTTAATGTTGTATAAAAAGATCACCAAACACATGAAATACATACAAAAATAAAAAAAGTTATCAATCAAGAATTATCAATACTAGCTATACCAAATACATAAATTGTATTGAAATACACAATTAACAATCAACTAACAATTAAAATCATTCTAAGTGATATTTCTAACATAATCACTCTCAAACTCATAATATTTAAGTAAACTATATTGTAAATATCCTATTTCCTTCCCTCACACTTAAGCTAAACATCATCCTCAATGTTTGAATAAAATAAATAAAATTATAAGAAGAAATTTGAAATAGAAAACTCACTGAAATTCACATAAGTTGCTCTTTTATCCATATATACTAACTAAAAGAAAAGGATCAAAACATTAAGAAGAAAAGTGAAAGCATAAAAACAATAAAAACAAAACTAAGTGGAAAATAACATAAACCAAAATCGTTCACTACTTTAAACCTTAATGATTAGTGGCCTCCCAATAAACACTTCTTAAGGTCTTTTAGTTAGACCTTAATGTTAGAGAATTATTATTCTCTTCCAAGGTCTATGGTGAGCTCGTTGTAAGCTACCAAATTATAAAATGCCTAACTACACCTAACTAAATAGCTAGAGTGAGTCAAGGTCGATCTCACAGGGAGCTAGCAGTGTTTAGGAGCTATTTCTAATGTTGCACAAAAAGAAAAGAAAATAAAAACAAACTCCTGGAATTGAACAACATGTACATAAAGGGCAATGATAAACAACGAACACACAACGAATAAACAAAAACACATAAAAGAAATAAACAAACGACAATAAAAGAAAGCTGAATAGAAGATAAATATAGAATTTTAGACTTATAATTGATCCTCAAAATAAATAATTTGTGATTGGTCTAAAATGCTAACCTATAGTTTCAAACAAGCTCTCAAACCCTTAGTTCCTCCAATTTTAGATAGGTCTTATATGATAGAAAAACTACCCCTAACCGTGAGACCACCTAGAATAAGCTCTCTTGCTTTAATGACACAGCAACTTTAACACACTAAGGAACAATTAACCTAAGCCATAGTCACATAAGCTCGAACTATGTAACTTAAAGAATTGGAATCCTAAACTAGTTGGTTAAGTATCCTAACAAATACAACTAGTCTATTGTCATTTGTAGAAATTGCCAAGGACAATTACATATCACATGGCTCAATCCTAGTAATTAAACTAAGAATTATACCTAAGGTAGCTAATCCTAAACATTAATCCCTAACTAATGACATTTATTCAAAATTTGAATTCAATCCTAACCTAAATCACGAAACCCATTCAAATCCTAATCAATTCTCACATTTATTAATCTAAAAATTCCATCATTAACTTCTAACCCAAGACTAAACTAGCTAACATAACTAAAAAAATTTAAAAATATTAAACAAACTAATAACATAATTAAATAAACAAAATAAATGGCTAGAAAAATAAATAAAACACAAGAAAATAATAAACAAAAAGCTGGAAAATAAATAAAACACTTAGATTAATATAAAAAAAGCATTCCATTAACAAATAACAATAACAAAGGTTCAACATAAATATTTAAAAAAAGTACACCAAACAACTAATATTTAAAGACTAAAATAAGAAATGAAGAGAACAACAACACAAGAATGAAAAATAAAAATAAAAAGATGTAAATCAACTAAGAACTAAACAAAGAAAAATAAGAAACTAAGAAGAGAGGAAGAAGAATGGATGGCTCCTCTCAAAACCAAAGCAAATATATATATATATGAGCTGCCTCCTCCCATCTTAATTGCTAAAGCCGTATATATATGGCTAGGGTTTACTGGTTTAATGGAGTGATGCGTTTTGCTTTGGAGAGCCTTGCTTTTAAATTTTACTTGGTCCTGGTCTTGGGTCTTGGGTCTTGGGTCTTGGGTCTTGGGTCTTGGTCTTGGTCTTTGGCTTTTGACTCTCTCTTCATGCAAAAATGGTTTGGCTCCCTTGGAAGCTTGGTCCTTGACCTGGATCCACACAACATGATAATCATGAATTAACCTAAAAAAAAATCTAGTCTTTCATTAAATAAAAGCATAAATAACAAGCACATAAGTCATTTAGATCTAAAGAAACCAAATCATAACTATAAAAATAAATACAAAAATGATTAAAGAAGAACAAAGAAATAGGAAACTTATTCTCATATGATTCAACTCTTCACTCTTCACTTAACCCTTGTTGAAATCCTCTATAATCTTCTTGAATATAGACGTTGATCTTGATTTCCTCCCATTTGATGGCTTCAATATTAAGTTAGAATGGATATGGAATGTGTTTTCTCTTTTGGGTGGTGGCTGCCCTCACATTAAGGTTATAATAAAACATAAAAACACGCTTAAATAGGAACTGGAGCTCGACTGTCCCACGGCCAAGACCATGATGTCATGGCCAAAATCATGGTCGTGACCTTGGCATTGTTACTTTGGTCAGGAAACTCACTGGAAAACTTCTTTAATTGATGCTTTCTTTTTAAAAAATATGGTCTAGGTTATGGTTGTGGCCTAGGTTATGGAACCCACTGTAAAGCCAACTTTTCTCCATTTTTCGATTTCATGAATCATCTAACTTTTTTTATGATTATCCAAGGTAAATAAAGCAACCAATTATATACAATGTCATGAGATTATTATCAAATTTAATAATTAAAATTTTTAAGTTTAAAAAATACGTAAAAGGGTCTTACTTAAACCTAAACTTTAAGAGATCACAATCAAAGCAAAAACATGTGTAACTTAGGTTCTATTAGACTTCATTTGACTTGGTTTCCTATGCTTAAAACAAATGATATTAAATGATTTTATTTTAAAGTCAAACTTACCATTATTGAAGTCCTTTCTTTAGGAGAGTTTCTTTCTTTTTAGGAACTATTTGAAATTTCTAGCAATAAGTATTATGTCGTCCTTATCAATTAGCACTTAAGGATGATGTTAAACCTAGGGAGATCCCACCTACATTTTAATGATGACAAAACAAATTTGGTACTAAGGTTTTTTATGCTTTTGATGTATTAAAAAGACAAAATTGAGAAAAGGATGTAAAGATACAATTTAGAGTCATTGGAGCCAAAAGATGAAATACATTAAGACTAATGTGTTGATTGCAAGATCAAGACTAAGATTGAGAATTTAAATAGGTTATCATTATAAATTTGTTTATAAATCTTATCATGTTCATCATAAAATATTTAAGGACATAAAATGATGCACGTGCATTCTTGTTTAGAGTTTCTGCATATAGGATTCATAATAAAGAAGAATATGTTAAAGAAGTTTTTAAAGAATCTTCTTGATGTATTAAAATCTTTTAAGGAACTTGTTTGAAATGTGTGTTAATTAAGATTTTTACAAAGCATAGTTGGTTATGTTTTGGGAAAGTTTGGATGTGTTAGAAAGTATTAAAATGTTAAAAATCAATTTTTAGAGAGAGTAGTCAACTTTTATTAGAGATAGTGGTCGACCAATAAGTGTTTTTAGTAAAGACTAGTCAATTAGTGAATAGGACTTCTAACATGACTAGTCGATCAGTGAATAGTGCTTCCAACATGACTAGTTGGCCAGTGATCTTAAGTACTCAACTAGTGGGTCACACAACTACTTATAATGACTAGTTTCTAATGGAAAATTATGTATTAAATGTTAGATAATATTTTCTAACTATAACAAATGGCTCGTTGGAGTTCTTGCACTACAAATAGATGTTTTAGAATATCTTTAAGCATCCTATTAAATCCTAAGTAAAGCAAAGTTGTGTAATGATTAAATTAAGTGAAAAAATTGATTATAGGGTGTGTAGTTGTGCATTTGAATGCATTTGGCATTGTTTTTATTATCCCTCTAAAACACTTTGTTTGAGTAAAGTAAGATACATTGTGAGTGTATTTTTCTTATGAGCTTACTAAATTTGAGTTCTAAAAGTTGCTGGTCACTTATGGGAAAGGAATATTGCTTAAGTTATAAGGGTTACTCTTCACCTACGTAAGAAGATTGTTGTAAGGGTTACTCTTCACCCATAAAGGAAGATTTTGTATAAGAGTTGTCTTCACTTATGAAGAAGATAGATTTAGTGAAGATGTCAATAAGTGGTTAAAGAGTGGAAGTAGGAGTGAATTATACACCGAACCATTACAAATTTGGTTTGCTTTTCTCTTCATTATCTCTTTACATTATAAAATTATTTTATTTTAAGTCATATTGTGATAATAATTTAATATGTTGTTACATATTTCACATTTCATTAAGTGAGGATTTTTTAGTTAGATGAAAAAATTTTTCTAAAAATTATAGACATCTTATTCACCCTTTCTCCACTCTTAAGTTCCATAAAAGGTCAACTATTAGTATAAGAGATAAGACTCACATAGAACATGTTTCTAATGAAATTAATGAGTAAATTTCAATGACCATTTTTATAGTGTAAGCAAAGATAAACCCCATTTGTTTGATAGAAATAATTATCTGTGTTAGAAAATGAAAATAAAATCTTTCTTAATGAGTAAAAATGTAGATTTGTGGGAAATAGTTTCAGATGGTCCTTTTTTTCCTAACACACAAGTAGATGGATAAAAATTTCCTAAGGTAGAAAAAGAATGGGATGTCAATGATATGGAAATTGTTTCTTTAAATAGAAATGTTATGTATATAATGTTTTATACATTAGATAAAAGTGTGTTCAACAAAGTTTCAATATGCAAATTGACTAATAACATTTGGTGTAGATTGAAAGTGACTTATGAAGGCACCAATTATGTTCAAGAAGTGAAGAGTGAACCTTTTAAAAAAGAAGTAACTTACACATGTTTCATGAGAAATGATGTTAAAGTATGCTCTTGCTTAAATTCTTGTAATGATGAGGTACTTACTTGTTTAAATTCTTGTAATGATGATAATTATGAATTATTTTATAATGAATTGGTTGACTAATTAGAATATATGATTTTGGAAAAGAAAAATGGTGAGTCGTTGTGAACTCCCAAATTATAAATTACCTAACTAAACCTAATTATGTAGCTAGGGCAAGTCAAGGTCAATCCTACAGGGAGTTAGGGTATGCTAAAGCTATTCTAATGTTGCCTAAAAAAAGGAAAAGAAAAAGAAAAAGAAAACCCCTAGATAAGGAAACATTAAACTAAATACTAAAGACAATTAACAAAGCAGGAGCGAACAAACAAGAAACAAATAACAAAAACGAAAAGATAAGTGGAAGATAAATCCAAGATTCTAGTCATATAATTGATCCTCGAAATAGATAGATTGTGATTGGTCTAAGATACAAGCCTATAGACACAAACAATCTCTTTAAACCTATGTTCCTCCATTTTTAGACAAGTTCAATACAATAGAAAACTTATCCCTAACTACGCGGCAACCTAGAATAAACTCTCTAGATTTAACGGTGCAGAAGCTTTAGGAACTAGGGAATGACTAGCTTAAGCCATAATCATACAAACTCGGACTATGTAGCTTAGAGGATCATAATCGAGTAGGTCAAACACCTAACCCTATTAGTGAGCACGATCACAACGGAGAGCAAGTTGAGAACCAGATGCTTCAGAATGCTTTTTTAGAGGATGAACCAAAGAAGGATCCTTCTGTGCACTTATTTCAGACTGCTTCAAAGAATCACACACATGCCTCAGTGGAGAGGGTGTATCCAGGGGAGTGCCTTGCAAACACTAATAGCCCTGTTAGTAAAACTCCCCATAACTGATTGAATCTAATTTAGTAAATAATTTTTCTATAGAGATCCCTCTGAGTAATAATCAATTAATAGAGAAGGATGAGGAATACACAGTTAAAAAAAATAGAAGGTCTAGAAGAAAAGCAAAACCCTAATGATGTTTCTGATGTCTCTATGTTTTGTCTTTAATTAGCTATGTCTTTAGTTTTTTGGACTATTATGGGTCTTAATAACGTTAAGAAGTAGCTAGGTGTCAAAAACTTTTTAAAGTCGCTCTCCGAGTCTTTTTTTTGTCTTAGTGAAACTAGAATTAAGTGTTCTCTCCATTTGGATAGTATTTGTAGGTTTCTTTTCCCTTATTTGATGTGTTGTAGTAATTTATCTCATTCCTCCAATGCCAGACTTGTTCTATCTTGGGATCCAAAAATTTATTCTTGTTCCACTCTTATCCTTACTGACCAACTTATCCATGTCGAAGTGACGTCGCTTCACAGTGCCTCTTCCTTCTTTGTCACTTGCATTTATGGGTCTAATAATAATAATCATAGGAAAACTAGTCTAATCTAATCAGCCTTTCTCAACGTATAAATAACAATCCTTGGCTTTTAGTGGGTGATTTCAATGCAATATTATATTCCCATAATGCAAATCCTGTTAGCTCCTATGCTATTACAGAAATGAAGGACTTTAAAGATTGTGTTGAGGCCTGCTCCTTGTTTGACCTCAACTCAAGTGGCCCTAGTTTCACCTAGTCAAATAAACAGCCTAGTGAACCTAACATCACTAGGAAATTGGATAAAACCATGATCAATGCTCATTGGATTGGTAGTTCCCCAGCTTTCATTACCTTACTGGTAATCACAACATTTCTAATCATTCGCGTTTAATGGTCCATGCTTTACTTCCTCCTATTAAAAGACACTATCCTTTCCGCTTTTTAAATTTCCTTGTGTCTCATCCTGATTTCCTTCAGACTGTTGAAGAGGCTTGGTTTACCCCAATTGAGGGTACCCATATGTTTAATATTGTTTCTAAGCTGAAATTGGTTCAAACTACTCTAAAATCCCTAAATTCAAACAAGATGGGTGACCTCAATGGGAGAGTCGCTTTAAACCAAGCTGCTCTAGACCATATCCAAGATCAAATTAAATTATGTCTTAGTATCTCCAACCTTCTTAATTAGGAGAAGGAAGCCATAGGAAACCTGTTAAAGTCCTTGGAGGATCAAGAAAGCTTTTATAAGCAAGTTTCTCGTATAAAATGGCTGAAAAAGGGTGATTGAAACACCTTTTTTTTTCATAACTCTCTTCTTTCTCGTGGTAATAGGAACAATATTCATTCGCTTACTAACTCAACTGGTTAACAAGTTTTCAACTTTAAAGCCATTCAGAAGAAATTTATGGATTTCTTCTAGAGTATTTGGTTATAGGAAAGAACTCTCCCATGCAAGGGAGTATCTTCTCTCTCTTTTCCCCTCTCAAATCTCAAAATTGTTAGTTTCTGTTCTAATCTCTCCAGTCTCTGAGTTAGAAATCAATGAGGTATTCTTCTGTTCAATCCTTCAAAGGCCCCAGGACCATATGGTTTAAATGGTTTCTTCTTTAGGAAAACTTGACATATTGTTACAAATGACTTAACAAGGGCCATCCCATATTTCTTTCAACAAGGCAAATTACTTAAGGAATTTAATTCAACTTTCATATCTCTTATTCCAAAAATTGTGACTCCCTCATCTGTTACAAATTTTCAGCTTATATCCTGTTGTAACATGATGACCTCTTATTATGTTTTCATATGGATAAAGACTTTGTGAGAGTGTTATTTGATTGTCTTCACTCATTTTTTATATTATGTAGTGTGGATATTAACTCTTTAAAAAGTCAGTTTTTCTTGTCGCCAAATCTAGCAAACCTAGAAGACCACTTACTTCAATGCATAAGTTTTCACAAAGGCAATCTTCCTATTAATTACTTAAGCTTTCCCCTTATAATTGGAAGACTTTTCCAGAAAAGACTATCTTTCCCTTCTAGAAAAAATCTCCAATAGAGTCAATAAATGGACAAATCATTTTCTTTCTTGCACTGGGAGAATGCAGCTTATAACTTTTGTTCTACCTACTTTCCAAGTTTATTGTTCTATCCATTTTATCCTTCCTTCATCTATCATCAAAGATATAGAGGCAAAGCTTAGGAATTTTATGTGGTATGGGTCTTTTAATCCCATTCTCCATGCTAAAATAAATTGGAGGGATATCTATAAAAGCAAGAAAAAAGGGTGATCTTAGGTTCAAAATTTTATCAACTTGGAATAATGTCTTGCTAGGTGATAATTGTGTTTTATATGTGCTTTTCTAAGTGTTTAGCATATGTTTATTGCATAATAGGTTGTTATTGTTGCATTTTAAGACTTGTTTTGTGTGGTTTTATTTGGTATAATCTTTGTTAGTGTTTTGTTTATGTTTAGTATAAATTTGGAGTAAGTTTTAATTATTTAAGTGTTTTTTTTTGTTGTATTATTTAATTATTAATGTTTGGTTATAATTAAATCTTATTGGTGTATTTATTTATTGTGTAGGGTAAATTAAATTTGAAAATTAAAGTTGAAAAAAAAGAAAAAAAGAAAAATGAAGCATGAAAGAGAAGAATGAAGGAAGTTTTTCTTGAGTTTTTTTTGTTGCTAGAGAGACCAACTCCAAGTCCGCTATAGCAAGAAAAAACCTACGGGTGAGTTTGGACTGGAGTGCTGGACCCCACCTGCTGTCCCAAACCGTCTGGCCTGTATGGAGCTGCCCTGTTGGCCCGCCTCGCCTTCACCTGCAAGCTACTAGAGAAAAGCCCACATCGCCTGGAGAGCTTACTGCCTTGTGAGCCCACGCACATTAGCCTGGACCAACTGGAC
>JAOXYD010065154.1:0-12820 GCA_028565735.1 Pinacopodium congolense | reverse complement strand
AATTAAATTTATTTTCATAAAAATTTATATTAAATTTATATTAATCAAAATTTGAATAATTACAAGATTATATAAATAAAATTTTCATTTATTTTAATAGCAATATATATTTAATTAAATATTTAAATTACATTAATAAAAATATATAATTATAATAATTACCAATAATGTTTATAATAATAATAAGCATATTAATATTTAATAAAATGAATTATTTAAATTTATATAAATATAAAATTAATAATTATAAAGTTTATGTAATTAATAAATATATTATTTTTTCTAATTTCATTTAATATTATATCAAATAATTAAATTTACATTAGAAATCTTTATTAATTATAAAGAAATTAATTATTAGGTCAACCCATTGACTCGAAACCTCTGACTAAAAAACCCAACTTACTTCTTCTACACCTAGTCGTCTCCCTAGCCCTAGTTGTCACTAGTATTCCACCTACCTTCACCTAGAGGAGTGGTCTAATGTAAATAGGGAGAGCTAGGTTATTGCAACGCCGACATGGATAGGGAGAGGTTCGACTCGAATAGGGAGACGTTCAAAGCGAGATCTCTAGGTACGGCTAACCACAGCTCCAATGCAAACAAAGAGAGCTTTAAAATGAGATCTCTGAGTGCAG
The DNA here is from genome assembly GCA_028565735.1 of Pinacopodium congolense. Lineage (NCBI taxonomy): Eukaryota > Viridiplantae > Streptophyta > Magnoliopsida > Malpighiales > Erythroxylaceae > Pinacopodium > Pinacopodium congolense. Next base: position 12,182 of record JAOXYD010065154.1, on the reverse strand, counting down.
GCAACCATAGCTCCAACATAAACATGGAGAGGGCTGATGGGAGATTGAAAAGCTTAACAGAAAGAAATGGTTGGGGATAGGTTGCACATCATCAATTGAAACCGAGAATGAGTTCTATTTTAGAAGGCTTTGCCTATTTTTGGTGAAACTTCAAAGAAGTCATAACAAAACCTAAAACTGCAAAAATGCAATAGGGAAATGCAACCAACTGGGAGAGAAAACAAAAGAAACGCAGTAGAACAACCGAATGCATTTTCAAAATGCAGTTTTCTTTTGTTTTCACAATGCAGTAGAACAATGAAATCAAACGTGTTTCTGTGCCATGATTTCTACACCAAAACAAATGACAACCTAAAACTACAACATGCAATGATAACAAACGAGGCCTAAACATTTGTATCACTTCTTTATTCTCCAATAACTTATTTACAAGCAAAAATCACTCAATCACTCAAAGTGCCAAAAATCATCATTGTCATCATTTCAATTCATTATTTCACTCATTTAACTTGTTTCTAAGCTTGTGCATTTACAAGCTTGTTTCTCTAGAATTTTTTTTATCTTAGTTCTGATTTTTTAGGTGCTATTTTGTTAGATTAAATCTTGAAATCACACATATATAAACAACAGTTTCTACTTTTTTATTCTTGTTTTAATCTCAATTTATTTCATCCTAATATATTTATAAAGATTTGAAATTATTATTTTCTATTTACTTAAAATAACTAGAGTGTTTTTAATCTTTTTTTTCAAAATTTTGGAAGTCTATTTCATATGTTTTGAGATTGAACCTTCAAACACATCAAAACTATCCTGATTTCATTGTTCTTACTTCAATCATTTGTTTTGCTATTTAAATCAGTTTTGGGGTATTTACTTTTCTTACTAAGATTTAGTTTATGTGTTTAAGATCATTATTTACCAAATTCTTGCACTATTAAATTGTTATATTGGCTGATTAAGGGTCATCTAGTTGAAGACGTCATATCTGTCCAAGTTTAATTGTTATTGCGTTGTTTCATATGTTTAAGTACTTAAATTTGAATTAATTGCTTCCAATTTTCTTTATCTTGATTGTTTACATCATAAAGACTTCATTGGCTATTAAAGTGATTTTTTAGAGCATTATTTCAGTGATTGGAAGCAAATATATTCATAAATTTATAAGATTTTTTTTACTTTGATTCTTTAATTTCCATCATATATTCAAAAGTTTTGTGAGTATAATCTGCCATATAAAATTTGTTTAAGCATTTAAGCGCATCTTAGTTGCATGGCATCATTCATTGAATGCATAGAGCCCTTAATTTAATTGTGCTTTAAGTGAAATATCTAGTTAGGTGTGTTTGGCTACTAATAAAAGGGAACTATTGAATTGGTTGACTTGTTTAGTTAATTTTTGTTGTTAACGACTCCTCTTTGCCATATAAACATTGTCAAAAGATTACTCTTCACTTTCAACAAAAAAGATTGTGTCTTGTAAGGGTTACTCTTTACTCTTAAAGAAGATTGTACTTGCATTGGTTAGTTAATTAAATTTTTAACAAATAGTTGGGGAATGGATTAGGCAATTGTTAGAGATTGTTGAACCACTGTATGTTTTCGTGTTCCTTCTGTCCCTTATCTCCTTACTTATTGCTTAAATATGTGGTTTTCCCATTACTTTAATTATTATCTTTTGGCATTAGCATTTCCATATTATTATAGGTTGAATCTTAGTTTAGTGATTGCATCTAGCTTAATTTGTTTTAGATGGCTTGTTTAATTTTTTGAAAAAGTTTTAATAACTCAATTAAACCCCCTGAGTACCTTTGGGTTTTATAATTACATCAAAGCCTAGGTCTTACATTTACATTAATTTCTAATGAAATTGTGAGAAAGAGTCCATCACGGCACATTTTAGAAGTTCATCTAGTTATGATAGTCAAAATGTTGTTAGGCCTCCTTTCTTTGATCCAAATAAGTTCTTGTATTAGAAAACAAGGATGATGTATTTCATTCAAATTGAAAATTTTAAATTGCGAGCCATGGTGGATAAAAGACTATACGTTCCCACTAGTTTAGAAAATGCCCAAAGAATTCCTAAGGTGAAGGAAGAGTGGAACCCAGATATGAAAGATTACCTTAAAAAAATTGTAGGATCGATCATATTTTATTTTCTTCATTAAGTATAAGCAAGCTCAATAGAGTTCCCATGTGTCAAATGGCTAGAGAAATTTGGCATATTTTAAATGTCACTCATGAAGGTACCAACCAAGTCAAAAAGAGTAAGATGTCCATGCTCATCCATTAATATGAATTGTTTAGAATGCATCACAATGAAAATATTTTTGACATGTATACTTGATTTAATGATATCATTAACACATTAAAGGGACTTCAAAGAACATACTCGAACGCTGAACTTATTACAATGATTTTGAGTCTTTGCCAAAGGAATGGGAGTCAAAGGTAGCTTCCATTCAAGAGGTAACAAATCTTAATGTTTTTCGAATTGTAAGGATTCATAGTTTTATTGCTTACATATATGATGTCAATGAATGAGTCAAACGCAAGAGAAGAGGAAGCTTCATAAGGAAGAACTTGGCATTCAAATCAAACAAAGAAGAGTCTAGTGAAGATAGGAGCTCCTCAAATGATTGTGACAATGAAATAGGTCTCTTCATAAAAACCTATAACAAATTCTTGGAGAAGAAAGCTCACTTTAAGAAAATAGATTGAGGTAAGTATGATTACAAGAAAAAGCTTCATTCAAGAAGAAAATTATGGTAATAATGTCTAGACCTTTAGAACTATTGCATATATATTTGTTTGGACTATCTAGAATTACATGTTTAGGTGTAAATTATATGTTTATGTGATTGCTGATGATTATACTAGATTTTCTTGGTTATATTTCTATCTAGTAAAGATGAATATTTTAAATCTTTTGTTAAATTTTTAAAAATACTTCAACTGGAAAAGGGTGCTTGATTACTTCAATTAGAAGCGATCTTGGTAGAGAATTTAAAAATGAATTGTTTGATGCATATTGTGAAGAAAATGGAAATTTTCATAATTTTTCAACTCGTAGAACCCCTCAACAAAATATAGTTGTTGAGAGAAAGAATAGGACTTTCTAAGAAATTGCTAGAACAATCTTAAATGAATATGGTGTTCCTAAATACTTTTGGATAGACGCTATTGAATGTGCATGCCATGTATCCAATAAGGTCCATAGAAGCCCTTACATGAATGAAATATCATAAAAACTTTAGTATGGGAAGAAACGAAAGGCTAGTCATTTCAAAGTGTTTAGATGTAAATGCTTTATTTTAAATACTCATGACAATTTGGGTACATTTGATGCAAAATTATAAGTAGGTATTTTTATTAGTTATTCCTTTCCTATTAGAGTTTATAGAGTGTTTAAAAAACCCATGGTGATTGAAGAATCAATGAATGTTGTAATTGATGAATCTAATCCTTTTAATGCCAATAAGAATGTCGATATTGATGATCTTGGTTTAATTAAAGAATTGGAGAATTTAGTTTTGGAAGAGCCTAAAGAAGGCACTTTCAAAATGCAACCTTCACCTTAGGAGCCTATTGTTGAACCAAGTGAGGAAGTTAGGAGAGATGAGGGCTTACCAATAGGGTGGAGATCTAAGAAAGGCCATCCCTCTAACCAAATTATAGCTAAAATAGGAAGAGATGTAGCTATGAGATCAAGCTTTAGAGATTTGTTTCATATGGCTTTTATGTCCAACATTAAGCCTAAAACTATAGATAAAGCTTTGAATGATGAGATTTAGATTTTACCTATGAATGAGAAATTAAATCAATTTTATAGAAATAAAGTGTGGACCTTAGTACCTATGCCTAATGATCACCAGATTATTGGTACTATATGGGTCTTTAAAAATACGCTGGATGAAAATGGGAATATTTTGACAAGGAGTATAACTAAGAAGAGGAAATTAATTATGAAGAGATCTTTGAACCTATAATAAGATTAAAGGCTATTAGACTTTGCTTGCTTTTGCTTCTTACATAGGTTTTAAACCTTGTCAAAGTGATGTTAAAAGTGTTTTCTTCAATGTTTTTATTAAAGTTGAGGTGTATGTAGAACATCCTCTTGATTTTGAAAATCATGATTCATCTGAGCACCTTTTCAAACTCTCAATACCTTTTTATGGTTTGAAACAAGCTCATAGAGCTTACTATGATAGATTAAGTGCTTTTCTCATTCAAAATCGTTTAACTAAAGGAAAAGTTAATACTACTTTATTGATAAAGAAAGAAAATGGTAGTTTGTTAATTGCTCAAAGTTATATTGATGACATTATATGTGGGATCACTAATGATGCTTTATGTCAAAAATTTGCAAAGTATATGAGTAGGGAATTCAAGATGAGCATGATGGGTGAGTTTAAATTCTTCCTCGAACTTTAAATCAAGCAAAAGAAAGATATCATCATTATTAACTAAGCCATGTACACAAAGGAGCTACTCAAGCGGATTGGAATGTAACAAACAAGGCCACTAAACACATCCATGAGTGTCACTACCAAATTAAGCAAGGATAAAGATAGTAAGCCTTGAGCTATCAAGTAATATCGAGCTATGATTGGTAGTTTATTGTACATAACTATTGGTAGACATGATATTATGTTTAGTATGTGCTTGTGTACTAGATTTCAATCAAATCCTAATGAGTCTCACTTAATAGCTATGAAAAGAATTTTTAGATACTCGATTAGTACATCATAGCTAGGTTTATCGTATCCTAGTAATGTATTCATTAAATTAATAGGATATTCAAATACGGATTGTGCCGGTAGCTTCATAGATAGGAAGAGTACTTCCCAAACTTGTCAATTTTTGGGCTATGCATTAGTTTTATGGTTTAGTAGGAAATAAAATTTAATAGCCTTATCCACCACAAAAGCTAAATATGTGGCAGTTGGTAAGTTTTGTGCACAATTTATTTGGCTTAGGCAACAACTTAGAGATTATGACATGAAAATTTGAAAGGTTTCTATAAGATGTGATAACACTATTGCCATTTATGTAAGTAAGAACCCAATTGAACATTATAGAACTAAGCATATTGAGATAAGACATCATTTTATAACATATCAAGTGCGTAATGGAGACATTGAATTAGAGTTTATGGATTCTCAACCTCCATGAGTAAGGATAGGTTTCACATGACTATAAGAGAATTGGGCATGATTGATGGTGCATACCTTTTATTCTTATATTTTTATGCATGCTTTTCTCCTCAGTTTGCATTTATGCATGTTTTTCTCTATTGTTTAAGCTCTTATGCATGTTTTAGTCTTTGACATGTATTTCTCATGCATGATTTTCTGCTTTTTTTTATGATGTCAAAAAAGGGGGAGACTAATCTCTCCTACATATTAAAGTGAAGTTAATCATTAAGGGTATATGCTTATGTGTGTTCCTTTAATAACTAATCTCTCCTATGTATCTTATTGCGTCTAAAAATATATGTAGAGGGGGAGCTTGGATTAAGGGGGAGCATTATTATGTTAATACATGAATTAAGAGGGAGCTTTAACTAGATTTGGAATTTTTTTGGATAGGAGATTTTTGGTTATGTTTATGCGATGAATTTGTTATTTAAAATTTTTTTATCTTCCCATAATATCGTATGTTTTGTTTTCATAAAAAAGGGGGAAGATTATTATATCAAGGGATATTCCAATCTTAGTTTTGATGATAACAAAACATGTTTATCTAATTATGATTTAAGTTTATGATGGGTATTTTATAAATAGGTGCATTTCATGATTAATTCCAAATGGAAGTATTGAAGCTTGGAGGGCAAAATTGAAGTTGATGGAAGAACACAGGATATGGTAGCTTCAAGGACTTAGTTAGGTTATTTCAAATGTGTTTGTAAGTTTTACTTAAACCTCAATTGATCTAAGGGCTCAAATTTTATCATTCATTGTATAGGGTTTTATAAAAGTGCATAAAACTCTCATCATATAGGTTAATTCATGTCCTTGGATCGTTTGAATGTTTTGATGAGCCAAATAGGCTTGAATCATATTTAAAAACTTGATTAAGGTCTTTATTGATGTTAAGAATTTGTTTTGAAAGGCTTATAATTGAATTGATCTATTTTTCATGTTTTTTTAGAGCTATATAGCTAGTTACCAGAGCCTATATGATAACCTCAAAGATGCCTTATTACCCTTGCTTCCTAAAGAGGTATACGGCAGGTTAATAGAACATTGTATATATTCCCATAACCCGCCATATAAATCTCTATGCATAATGGTTAGTTTTTGCTTACGTGTTTTTATCTTCTTTTATCTTCTAAACAACTTGTTTTTATTAACCAACATGTTAAAACACTTCAGAGCCTTTGAATGAGAGAGTGATTGATAACATTTTTATCACTTCTTTGTGTTCCAATAATAGATTTACAAGCGAAAATCACTCTCTCATTCAAAGTTATCAATCATCTTCACTATTTTGGTTTCAATCCATTCTTTCACTCATTTTATTTTTTTAGCCTACAAATTTATTATTTTCTGTTTGTTTAAGTGCTGTAGATTTTATTTGATCCTAGTTTGGATTTTTAAGGTGCTTCTTGTGCTAGATTATAGATTGAACTCACACAGTTATCAAAGGTATTTTTGCTTTTTTATTCTAGTTTTAATCTCAATTTTTTTCATCCTAATTTGTTTCAAAAATTATGAAATTGTTTTTTTCCTATTTACTTAATCTCTATAGAGAGTGTTTAATATTTGTTTCAAAATTTTGGGAGCCTATTTCATATGTTTTGAGAGTAAATCTCCAGATATGTCAAAATTGTCTTTTTTTCACTATTCTTACTTAAATCACATGGTTTGCTACTTAAATAGTTTTCTTGGTATTTATTTTTTATGCTAGGAGTTATTTTATATGTTTGAGATCATTATTGATCAAATTCAGGCACTATTAAGTTGTTATATTGGCAGATTGAGGGTCATCTAGTCGCAAACATCATATCTATCCATGTTTAAGTGTTCTGTCATTGTTTCATATGTTTAAGTTCTTAAATTCAAGTTAATTAGTTTCAAATTACTATATTTTGATTCCTTACGTCCTCAAGAGTTTTATTAACTATTTAAGAAAAATTTTTAGAGCATTATTTGAGTGATGGGAGCAATTATATGCACTTATTTATAAGTTGTCCAGATTTGGTGTTTTTCTTTGGTTCTTTAATTTCCATCATATATTTAAGCGTTTTGTGATTACAATATGCCATATAAAATCTATTTAAGAATTTAAGTATATCGCAGTTACATCATATCATTCATTGAATTCATAAAACCTTCAGTTTAATTTTGTTTTAAGTGAAAGATCTACATAGGTGTGTTTGCTTATTTGAAAAGGGGAATTATTGAATTGGTTCATTTGTTTTGTTAATTGTTGTTGTTAAAGGCTTCTCTTTTCCATACAAATATTGTCAAAAGGTTACCCTTCTATTTTAACAAGAAAGATTCTGTCATGTAAGGTTCACTCTTCACCATAGAAGATGATTGTCCTAAGATTGGTTAATTAGTTAAATTTCTAAGAAGTATTTGGAAATTGGATTAGGCAATTGTTAGGGATTATTAAACCACTATAAGTTTTGGTGTTAATTTTCTCCCTTATCTCGTTACTTACTACTTAGTTGCGTGGTTTTGGCAATTAATTTAATTGTTATATTTTGGAATTGGCATTTCTATATCATTGTTGATTTAATCTTGATTAAGTGATTACATTTAGTTTAACTTGTTTTAAGTGGCTAATTCAATTATTTGGAAAAGTTCTAATCACTCACTTCACCCCTTATTAGGTAAGTGCCTTTGGGGCTGACACGCTTAAACTTAAGTTCGTTAGATTTAAGAATTCTTACAAAATATTTTTTTGAATTGGTCAACACCTAAATTCAATTATTTGACCTAATTAATTTCTTAACAATTAAAGGTAGATTAGATTAAGAACTTTAATTAGGTAAAAATTCTTCAGTTAAATAGGACCCATCAAATCCCAACCCTAACTAAGCAATTTAAACACCTATATGCAATAATAAAAGTAAGAATTTAATAAGAAAGCTCACATTCATTGATGAAATATAAGAGTCAATGTAAAATAGAAAAGAAAGATGAAGAAATATGACCAAAATCGATCTTTTTCATTGAAATCCCACTCTTCAATTCACCTTGAAGGCTCTAATCTAATGGCCCAAAGTGAAGAAATAACAAAAGAGAACAAAAACTAAACTAAAACCTAACTAAGAACAAAAACAATATAAAACTCTCCTCTTTAATGTCTTATAGCCTCCAAAATCCATTTTTTTTGTTTTTACGATATTTATATAGGTCTTTGGTGGCTACCATGGTTTTGGCGGTAATTTTTCAACTTTAGCTTAAAAAATATGAAAAACATCGTTAAAGTCCCAGGAGTTGACAACTTCTACCACTCTTTCCATTTTCCACCCCAACTCCTTCTACACACCTCCCAATGGGGATGACATTCTTGCACCCCCATAAATATTTAGAATTATCTGAGCTTTAAAAATGCACCTAATGCATCACCAAAATCACTTGCACCCAAACTGGTGCTTGTTTAAGCTTCTATTGCTCTCCTTTTTATGCATCCGTCATGGCTTCTCATATGGCCTTGAAATTTTTTGTCAAACTTCTTAACATTATGTTATAATCCTTAAAATGACTACACACCTCTTCTTGCTCCATTGGTGCCTCAAAATGCTCACTAAATTGCTTGCATTTTCATTTTTGAGCCTCTTTTTTTATTCTTTTTAATCTAATTAAGTCCAAATAGCCTTGAACCTATAGTATAATCAAAAGAACTCATAAATATGATAATTTATAGATATTTAGGAGTGAAAACACATTAAAACATGGCATAACCTAAATAAATCACTCTTAATATATTTAAGTTAAAACTTCCATTTTTTTTCAAGGCTATAGAATTACCTTTCGCAACAACAATCTCCTATAAAAAAGTACACTTGAAAACTAATCTCAATTAGGCACTCTCTAGTATATTTAGGAGGCTCACAAAAACTTAAAACGAATGGAAAACAGTGTACAATAGAGCACTCAAAGAAAATTAGAAAACTTCATGATGCCTTTCAATACTTGATTGGTCACTTTTTATACACTAAAATGATTAAAATGAGTGTTAGAAAAGCTATTTATAGTCTTACAATGTCAAACCAGTCATTTGTGACCATTGTACAATGTTATAATGCATTAAAAGAGAGTTACTACTAGTCCAAATCTTTTAAGCATGATTTATGGTCTTAAATAATAATTCCTAGGACTTAAAAAGCATCGTTTAGCCCTTGCCGTCTAAGTACTATGAATGTATACTAAATGGCTGGTGTTATGTACTGTCTTTTAATCCCTATTCAACTGGCATTTAGGTCTTTAGGACCTTATATTGAATAGCCCCTTAAACCGACCACCATTTTGCTTAAACTAGATTATCATTTAATTGCTTAAAACATGCATAAACTTGTTTAAACACACTCAATCCAATTCAAATTGATTCCTAACAATTTTATAACATTATAGACTTATAAACCCATATAAAAACCTTTCCAAAAACATTTTTAAGCATTCAAAAGGATTTATTAAAATGATTCACCCAATGTTCCTCTTAATTATGTAACCTATATGCATATTATAAAACATGAATGAGTTATGCATTAAATGAGCTAGTTTAAACACTAAAAAAAAGATAAATAAGACTTAAAATAAAAATTTATAAATTAAAACATATAAAATTCTATGCAACTACTCTAATAGAATCAGAGGATAATACTAGATTAATTATTGTACATCTAAATTCACTTATGTTGCCTAATTTATCTTCTAATAATTAAAAGCCTATTATGATGGTTCCTCTAATAAGCTAAAGTCTATCTAATATAGCCAACCCAAGTAAGATTAAATTACGAACTTTAATATGAAAAAAAAACTTCAAATAATAGAAAACCCATCTAAACTTATAAACCTAGCCATAGAAAAGTAAGTAAACATATTCAACAATGCAAAAAACAATATAATCATAAGACATATATCCATTAATGAAAAACGAGTCATACAAAATAGGAAATAAAGAGAAAGGAATACAACTGAAATTGATCCAATGCAACAAAATCCGAATCTGTAATCCACTTTGGATGGCTTCGAGGACTCCCATCAATTGGCCAAATGCAAAGAGAAAACAATAGAGAAATATAAACATAAGCCCTAACTAATGATATGGAACAAGATCCCTACATTTCTACTTCATCTCTTGTATCTCCTCTCTTCATCCCCTATTAAAATCCCTATTATTTTGTGTTTCTCATTCTTTTATAGGTTATTGGAGTGGTTGCTATACTTTTTTAGATGCCTCTTTGTGATTTTATAACTTTATCCCTAAAAAACAGAAAAACATTGTGTTATTGTCTGTTTAACAATGGTATAGTTTACTACTCAAAATTGTCGTTTAAATGCATCATTACACTCCCAAAGTCAGTTTTTAAAAGTGGTTAATAGGACAATTCATTGTACCATTAATATCAATAGGAAACCACCATTTAACTCCCTATTTTGCATGATTTTACACTATTTTTCTGCATTTTCACTGCATATCCTACAAGTTTGTCAAAGACCTGAAACTTTACAAAAAAGCTCATAGGTGGAATTAATTTTTGCCTTTTATGAGTAAAAATTATATACAATGCCTAAAATCTCATGTTAGCTACCTATTAACATGTACCTAATAATAAATGTGTGTACAGTTGTTTATTGATAGTGATGCATTATATTGAGTTTTAATATGTGATTTAATTTGAATTCATTCCCATTTTTATGTAAAAGTACATAATTTGTGTTTATTATGTGTTGAATGATAGATTTCATTATAAGACATAAATTTTAGAAGAAAGGGTCAAGTTTAGAGAAGATTTCATTCAATATAGATCAAGAGATGCAACAAAAATCTTTAATGGCAGTTTATCCTCCTAAAAAATGGTGCTTGTGATCTAAAGTGAACCGTGTTGAAGAACCAAAAACTAGACCTTTAATGAAGGCTAAAGAATGATGTCATTTAATGATACAAGGATCGTTATTGATGCCTACATTATAGATACTTTAATAGGGGTCACTGTATGGCTCTGTTGATGGGTTTAAAACCAACATTAAGATTCTTGAAAATGAAATAAAAAAGGGCAATCTTTCCTTTTAATAAAAGACATATTGCAAAACCTAGAATGAGCATATTTATGTATTAGAAGAAGCTTCTTTGTGACCTTTTTACCACTGTTGGTAGCTACACATCAACTTGATATTTCTTCTTATTTTTTGAGTATTTTGCTTCATTTTCCATTACAATTGATAAATGCGTGTTACTTGTGGTTCTAGGATAATTAAAACTTGCTTTTATCTTATTTTTACTGTTATTAATGAGCTCGTCGTAAGCTACCAAATAATAAAATTACCTAACATACCTAACTAAGTAGCTAAGACAAGTCAGGGTCGATCCCACAGAGAGCCATAGTGAATTGCTATCTCTAATGTTGTCAAAAAGAAAACAAAACTCTTGGAAGTAAACATGTTAAAACTAAACACTAAATATAGTTAATGAAATAGAGACAACCAAATGAGAAATAAATAAGAAATACAGAAGCTGGGTGGGAGATATATAAGGAATTCTAGACTTATAATTGATCTTCAAAATAGATAACTTGTGATTGGTCTAAGATGCTAGCCTATAGGTTCAAATAGGCTGTCAAACCCTTCCACCAATTTTTAGATAGGTCCTATACAATAAAAAACCTATCCCTAATCACGAGGCAACCTACAATAAGCTCTCTAAGTTTAACGACGTGATAGCATTAACAACTAAGGAACAACTAGCCTAAGGCACAATCTCACAAGCTTGGATTGTGTAATTTAGAGAATTATAATTCTAGGATAAGTTAATTAAGTTCACTAACAAATTCAATTAGCCTATTGTTACCTATGGAAATCACTAGAACTATTGTGTACCATAAGTTCATTCATAACAATAGAATTAGAAATTAAACCTAAGATGGTCAATCCTTAATTCATGTCATTTATATGGAATTCCAATTCAATCTTTACCTAAATCACAATACTTAATCAATTCCTAAT
>JAOXYD010065145.1:0-12820 GCA_028565735.1 Pinacopodium congolense | reverse complement strand
GAGATCAACTTTTTAATATTTAAGGTATATTTTTTAGATCCTTAGTTATCTATGAATCTACACAAAGTGGCGAGCTTGTTGCAAATAATTAAGCACTCAAATAAAAAAAAGATTAGCATTCAATTCAAGCAAAATTACTCAATCAAAATATCCACTAACCCAGCCTTAGCTATTAGACATAGTAGTTACATATATCAATCAAAGAACATAAAATATGAAACATAAAGAATATGTCTATTGACTAAAACAAAAATAGAGTTAAAATGTATGCAATATGAGTATAGAAAACACTAGGTTTATCTCTAATTGAACTTTAACTCAGAATTAAATTTTTTTTCCTCTTTCTTAAATGCTCGAAAGTGTCTTCAATCTCTAATGTAATGGATTGAAATCTAAAAACAACTCAAAACCCAAAGCCAAAGATAAAAAATAACAAATTATAATGAAAATCAATTAAGAACTGATTAAAGTCTACTTCTAAGTCTTTAACTATGACATATATACATTTCAAGTAGGGATGAACTCGGTTATAGGTTCATTGTCCAATAGGCCCGTGATTCCTTTATTAGAGACTTCAGTGGCTCCTGATATAGGTTTAACAACATTGTTATAAGGTTACATTTATCTCCTCCTAAGACTATAACAAAGGTCTTGATAGGATAAAAATGGTGCTGTTAATGATACATGTTGATCTTTTGAAAAATGCTCCACACATAAATCTTTTTAACACAAATCTTCTAAATTTGGCACAGACCTATAAAATAAACAATTATATACATAAATTGGATAATAATACACCAAAATAGGGATAAATACATACCAAATCATGTCTTAAAATACTATAGATCACACCCTTATCACCCAAGTCACCAGAGAAGGTAATTGACACAGCACCTATGAAAGAGTCAAATTCATCAAAAATTCACCAAAAAATGGCACCAGCTATAAAGGAAAACAAATAATGCCTCAAATCACAAGATGCCACAAATGTGCGTTCTAAATCATAAATAAAAAAAAATGAAATGGTAATAGTTTAAAACTTAAATTGGGTGGTTCCATTTCGTTTTTTGACACTCAAAATAAGAAAAGATATATATTTCTATCTAATAACATAAAATCCAAAGTTGGTTTATAGACTTAAATGTAATTAATTGCATATTTATGAAAATTTTTATGAATTAATTGATCAAATTGGAAGGAAAACCTATGTAAGAATACGTTGTCCTGCATTTACTAAGCTAAATTGTGAATTTATTACCACTTTTCTTTTTAATGATGATGATAATGAATTTGATATCTTTATTAAGGACATTATAGAATTTCTATTAATGGATAAGGAATTTGCATTTTCTATCACTAATGTTGATGTTCAATGGGTTTTATTTCTAAAGAGGACTCTAAAAGTTAAAGTTATATAAACTCGCAATATGATTACCATCTTCAATTCAAGCCTTATGATTGTAGAGTAAATGTTTTGTTCATACAAGCATATAATCCAAGTGTTTTAAAGAGTTAATACTTATGTGATCATATTTTTTGTTATATTCAGTGTTTCCTAACTTTCAATTTTTTAGGAAGAGTTGATAGTACAAGTATAATTTCTAAGGTAAAATTCTATTTCTTGTGATGTATACAATAAGGCATTCATGTTAATTTAGGCTTTTGACTTTTAACCTATTTTAAAGCTATTATATAGAATAAGACAAGACCTTTGATGTTAGGTTCCTTTATTGCTCATTTGGCTATTAATCTCAACTTACTTGACCTTTTAATAATTAACATGCATGTAGCTTATATTATAGAGCCCTTACTAATTTGTGTTTAGAAAGAATGCATCTTATAAATAAGGAAAAAGATGGAAGCTACCACTTTATGGATTTAGGACCAATAACTATGCCAGTTTCTAGATCAAAGAGACACAAACATAGTGTGCCAACAATGTCACTTTTGTGAGTGGTAATGTCCCATCAAATAATCATTCATCTTCTTCTATCCACCACTCTTTAGTGCTTATAAAGAGATTAGATTGATTAGAAAGATAATTGAAGTGATTTGTGCATAACTTGATGACATTTTTGACATTTTATAGCTTCTTGCCATCTTTGCCTTCTACTTCTTGGAGGACATTACTCTCCTATTCCACAATTAGTTAGGGAAGTCCTATATTCTTTTATATCTTCATGTTCTTATTGTACTTATTATGCAAAATTTGAGGATAATGTTTAGTTTTAAGTGTGGCAGAGTGTGTATTTAATAATTCATTATGTTTCTATTCTTGTATAGAATGTTAACTTTAGGAATTGTTTTATTTTTATTTTTATTTTGTGTTTATTTGATTCAACTGAATAGTTTCCATCAAAATTATTTTTTATTTCATTAAATTGTGTGGATGCTTTAAGATTTTATTAATTGAGTATGACAGTAAAACATATATGGAATGATTGAATGATTTAGGAATATGAGATTGAATGATTGTCACAATTAAATGATAAGGCATGATATGAAGTTGAGGTGAATTTATTAAACTTGTAAGATTTTAAGCTTAAAGACTAAAACATTTGTATCAATATACTATTTGTTTTACGTTTATATTCTTCTGTATGATTATTTCTCTAGAACTTACTTAAACTTGTTTTGAGACCTGATGGGGATGTATTATATAAACTTTGTGGACATGATTTTATATGTTTTCATCCCTATATTGCCATGTAATTACCCTATTTATGTGTGCTTTTTACAAAAATGTAAGTTCATACTTAATTAAGGAGTTTGATGCAAAATTGGCTAAGTGTGAATGATTTTTTAGAAGATCAACGTAGGTCTTTAATGACATTATTATTGTTAAAAAAAATCATTGAAGTCTTAGATGAAGTTAATAAATTAACGGCTATTAATGATAGGGTCATTATAGAACAAGCAAACTACAGTTATAGATTAATTTCTAGACACAAGAGTAATAGTGGGTTATAATCAAACCATTTTTCTTCGACTCCAAGAGTTATTATACTCTCTAAAGGCATGATTTAACGGTTGCTTTGAGGAAAACTTAGTTCAATCATTCCTTATTAACCTTAAAGCTACCATGGCTATATATTAGGAGAGAATTAGAGAGTTCAAAAGCAATTATTAGCTAGCTATTCAGTTTTTAGGTTTTATTTTAGTAGGTTTTCTCTCAAATTTGTATTGGAGACATTAATGAGTGAATTTGAGTGTTCCAAAGAGAAGATCAAAGGATTGGTAGTTGAGTTTCAATTTGAAATAATTGTAAATCAGGTTGTATCTTATACTTTTCCTTCCTTTGTATCTAAACTCTTTTGTTTTATTAATATATATGTGCTTTTCAATTAAATTCCTGAGTTTATTGATAAACATGTGCAGCTAATTTGATTAATAGCTAGGAAACGGTAAGTAGATGGATTAACTATGTTTTAATTAATTAATTATATGCATATCTTTATTTATTTGAATTGACCATTTAAAATAGATTTGTAAGTAATTAAGAATCCAAGGAATCTATCTTAGTTACTTAAAAAATCAATAAAAATGCAATTTAAATCAGAGAATGACCAAATTTTGATTAATTGTGAGGATCTTATATCTAAAAGAAAATTTTAGGTTTGAACTTTGTAATCTTCACACTTGATACACTAAGTTCATTGAATGACTAAATATTGGAATATGATTAATAGAGAATATGCATTAACTTAATCATGATTATGTCTTGAATTAGAGAAGACACCCTAAATCTTATCATATAAAAATTTCCTAATGTAGTTGATCTATTAAAACCTAAACTTTTAGCTAGACTTTTAGATTGGATAACCCTATTTTTTTCACTTATGTTTTGTTACTTAGTTAAGTTATTTAGTTAATTAATTTAATTTATCATATTAATTTGGTCTCTTTAGATAATTATACATTGATTGACTTATTATTTACAGAAGATCCTTGTAGGAATGATATCTAGACTTAAAATAATTCACTGTATTACTTGTTGATAAGTATACTTTCCTTAGGTTATTCTTTTAATAAATTATATTAAAATTAGATTGAATTATCTTAGGAAGACTATAGTAAGTTTTTAGCATCGTTTTCGGAGATCTTTTCTTAGTACATCGATGTTAATTAGTATAATTTTTTATATTTTATTTTATTTTATTTTACATATTTCGTTGGAACCACTAGTAGCCATCAAAATGGCATAGTAAGGTAATCAGAGGTGAGATTTTCAATGGAATGAAGAAAAAGTGGCTTCGGGCTACAATTAGGGAGATGGTTGGATAGGTCATGAAGATCAATGGGATACCACTTATAACTTTAGTAGGTTGGATCATCTAGATTGCTTTTTGGATGAACAAAGCTTAAGTTGAGCCCCTCCACCATTTTATAATTAACAGAAACCCAAGAAGATGTCGAGATTGGTGTTATAGGAGGTAATAAGTGAATGCATATTTAGGATTGAGGTCATCAAGATGAATTGGAAGCTTCTTGCCACAACTTGGGGATTCAGGTAAGGCAATTAGTTAAATCAATTGTAAAATATAAGTAAATTAGACTGCCTAACACTCCCAAAGTGCAAACAAAGGAGTAAGAAAAAGGAAAACATAATTAGAGGTAGAGAGGAGCTAATAATTAAGCTAGATGAGAATAATGAAATGTTGATAATAAGGATTTCAAGGTTGAAAACGAGGCATCTGGGGTTATTAATTTTTCTAAGTACTATAGTTTTTGATCACTCGCAAAGAGTTAAAAGTACTAAGATTTTCTGCAATGGTACTTTATGGAGGGTAAAGGAGATGGATAATAGAATCTAACTTTAGGTGCATTTAGCAATAAGGTAGTGACATGTTATCATGAAAATGAATAGTAAGTTCAAAGCTATAGGATTAGAAAGAGAATAAAATTCTCTAATAATAAGGTCAAATTAAATTACCTTAAAGAATCACTTATTAGGAGATAACCTAGTAGTCTATTTAAATTCCAGCAAGGATAACCTAGCAGTCTATTTAATTTCCAACAAGGATAGATGTACAATTAATTTTTTAAAAATGGTGCATTAATTAGGGAAAATTAGGAACATTTGGTGAGGTTGAAAATATATGAGAAAATGCAACACATTGTATCAATGGAACTTTTTAGTGACACCATTATGTGTTCTTAAATTGCCATTTCATCCAATGTTAATAATACCATTTAATAGCATTGTTATAACTCACCATTAAAGCTCAACTTATGCAAATAAACTGCACCATTTTGGTCAGAGCCCTAAACATCTTTCCATTTTTCTCTTCCTTACTCATACCATTTTCCTCCCTTACCCTACACTTTGTAACTCTTTCTTTCCTTAAGGTTTCCCTAGCTAGAGCTCCTCTTCTCCTTTTAATTTGCATCTTTCTAATGTTAAAAGAGTTTTCTCTATAAAAAATGCCTCCTTCTCCCTTTAATTTTGTCTTTACTAAGTCATAGCCCCACCTACCACCGTCTCTATTATCTCTAAATTTAAGCATTTCCCCTTAGATTTCATCCTAAATCTTCACTCTAGAGTATTCGTTGCCCCCATATATACTTTTTTGCTTCATTTCCAGCGGCTTTTAACATCACTAATGAAGGAATATTCTAATGATGGCAATAATATTTTAGTGACTGTCAGGAAATATTTTGGTGACCTAAAAAAATATTATGGTGATCTATCTATCACATTTCCCCCAGTAGATCCCTTTCGATGGCACCAAGTTCATTCCCATTATCTAGTTCACGGAAGCGCTCGATATATGATGCTTTTAAATTTAAATTTACTGATCATACTAAGTAGTTTGAGGCTTACAATGGTGATGAAATTATAGGGAAGCGTATTTTGGCACTTATGATGGAGACAAAGTTTCATATCTTCGAGGCCTTTTAATCATTAATATGGGAGCTTATTTTACATTTAGAGGGCCTTTACTATCCTAGTTAGAGAGTTTTATATAAACATAGAATAAAAGGAGAAGTTTAACATTATAGAGATCCGGTCTTTTGTAAGAGGTACTCATATTAAGCTTACTAGAGCATATTTATCGATTTTACTAGGTGTACTTGACAAGGGGATGATATACAAGAAGCAGAAGGAGACAACCCATTGGAACAATTACATTTGATCCTAATTACTCTATTTGGGCTACTCAAGACATTTTGGAGTTTGGGAGGACAACCATTTTTAGATCATTCTCCACATATCAATTTGACGCTTGTGAGAGGATCATTGTCACTATGTTGAGCGTTAATGTTCTACTGAGGGTGAGTGGTATTAATAGGTGATATTTCATGACACTTACATTTTGTAAAGAATGTTTTATGGTCTAGGTATCTTATTTGGTATACCTCAAGTAGTGTTTATTATATCACACACTTAGATCCAATAATAGAACAAAACTTTTGTTAACCTTGCCTTCTCACAAGGATTTTTAGGGACCATAGAATTAGCTTATAGGGAGAGGTCCCAATTCACCCTTCAGGAGCTTCCATCATATGCTACTCCATATGGTGCAACCTCCAGGTGCATCCTTTGGGAATTAATAAGCGATTCGACGATCACTGAGAAGCACCTTCTATTGTGCATCCATTGTTTGATGTTAGTCCTTTGACTTTCATAGCTTTTGAGCTATCCACGAGTACATTCATAAGCTACTTCTACGAATCGAGAGTAAGATGGAACATATATAAAGGAAAATTGACCATATTTATGAGATTTAGAGATTTAGGGCCTAGTAATTAGTGAGGATAATTGTGATTGTACATTTTATGTTACTTAAACATCAATGACATCTTTTGTTTTCATTAATGATAGATTGAATTTATTATCTTTTATCTGTTGTTAATTTTATTTTTCCCTTTTATTTTTTAGTTAGTTGACAAACTCTCTAATAAAAAAGGACAAATAACAACTCAATGTTTTTAAGAGAGATTTCCTTATTTGCATCTCTCTTAATTTTTAACTTAACTGTGGGGGAGGAATTAAGAATAAGAATTATCATTACACTTGATATTATTGTGAATCCAATGGTGAGTTATTTGATATGTCATTTAAAATTTTTTCTTAATGGTTACTTAAATATTAATTAATGTGCTTTAATTTGATTTATATAGTTAGTATATTATGTATTGATTGGTTTATGATAGAATATAAATTTGTTTAACTATAGTTATGAACTATATATATATATGAAGTTAACTCTTTATACATGATTATTAAATTTTAGTGAAGTTTCATGTGGATTTTTGTGTGAATTTGCATAAAGTGTTCAATTTAAGCAAATTTGGTTAAAATTTAAAATTTTGGAATGTTTAAAATTTAATAAATTAATTAAATTTGATTAAATTTAAAAAATGTGTTTAAAAAGTTAAGATGGCACATAAAATGCACTTGCCAAGACAAGATGAAGTGCAAAACACACTTGTCCAAAATAATTACAAAAATGAATAAGATTAAGGCACGATGAAGCATAAAATGCATATGCCATTTGGTTACCTTAGGAGAATTTACATGATCGGTTATATGAGGTCTTAAGATTAGATATTATGCATAAGGATTGACTTTGTTTGCATGTTCTGACCATGGTTGTAAGTTCATGATTAAGAACTAAGTTAAAATATATTAGCTATATTAGTTGCATCGATTTGAATTGAAGTACATGATTGACATTTGAAAACCATTAGAAGAATTTTAAAAGAGTATCTAGATAAGTTGCTTAAGGAAAAACAACAATTCAAATGTAGAGGAATTGGTAAGGTATATTATATAGACTTTTAGTACATAATTTTATGTGTTTTCATCAATGTCTTGCCATAAGATTACCCCTATTTATATGTGTATTTAATGAAAATGCAGGTTCAATTCACATTTGATTAAGGAGTTTGAAGCAAAATTTACTAAGTGTGGATGATTTTTTAGAAGATCAATCTAAGTCTTTAATAATGCTGTTAATATCAAAGAGAACCACCATTGAAGTCCCAGATGAAGTCAATAGATTAACGACATTGTTGTGGATCGAGTAAATCACTGTTATAGATGAATTTCCAAACAGAAGAACAACATTGAGTAAAAAGGTGTCATTTTTCTTCAACTTCGAAGACTGTTATACTCCCTGGAAGCTTGAGTCAACATCTATTTTAAGGCAAAATTTATCCTATCACTCCCTTATTATCCCTAAACTTAGCCTGACCATATATTAAAAGAAAATTAGAGAGTTCAACAACAATAATTAGCTAGTTAGTTAGTTTTTAGGTTTTATTTTGGTAGATTTTCTCTTAAGTTTGTATTAGAGACTTCAAGGAGTAAATTAAAGTGTTCCAAGGAGTAGATCAAGGGATTAGGAGTTGAATTACAATTTGTAATAGCTGCAAATATAGTTATATCTTATACTTTTTTTCTTTTTTCCTTAACTATTTTGTTTTATTAATATATGTGTGCTTTTCAATTAAATTCTTAAGTTTATTAATAAACATATGTAGCTATTTTGGTTAATAGCTAAACCAAGGTAAGTAGATAGATCATGTTAAACTAAGGGTGGTTCTAATGTTGGCTTTGATGTTAATAAAATATGATTTTTTTTACTAATGATTTGATTTTTTTTATATAAGTTTAAAAGATAGGTACATTTGGTGATAAATTTAAAACGGAAAGCTTGGATTAGAGATTAAATTTGAAGAAAATGGAAAAATAAACATTATGGAAGCTCTAAAACCTTTAATTAGACAATTTAAACTTATTCATGAGTTTTGTTTGAAGTTTAAATAACGTTTGGGCTCAATTTTTGCATATTGCATTTCATACGTTTTTAAGTTGCCTAAATTTTCATTAAATAGGTTACATTTAAAGTTTGAGTAAATTTAATTAGTTTAGATATTTAAACAGCCTTAGAAACTATTTTAAAACTTATGTGAAATGTTTTTGAAGCAAAAGAAATAAGTTTGGAATGCTTTTAATTGGTTAAAAACCAAAAGTTTTAAGAATGTGCTAAAATGGTAGAAAATCGAGATCTTTTGTGATTTTGATTTTAATTTTCATGTCTTTGTATTCAAATTCATTTATGGGATGATTTGTAACTTGTTTTAATTGAATTGAGATTGAATAAGATATTTTGAATGAGTTTTAGATAGATTTTATGTTTCTAAAGCATTATAGGTTGACCAATTTTTGTTAATCGGTTGACTAGTGCCTGCTTTATAAGGCCATCAGTCAACCAGTCTAAGCAAGTGATCGACTAGTTATTAGTCGATCGGTGCTAACATAGGTCAGTCAATTTCATATAATTTTAGCAATGGCAATTTCCATATTTTATAAACCCGACATTTTCTCACCTCCAATGGATAGCAAATCTTTCCAACATCTCTTTTACTTTTAAAACAATATATCTAAATGTTCTAATGCCTTGTTTTTTAAAAAATTTTAATGTGTTTTTGTTTAGTTTTGAGATTAAAACATCATCTTCATCAAAATCTTTAAGTTTTCATAGTTCATCTTTTTCAATCTTCATCTTTCTAGTTTCAAATATGATTTTTGTGTTCTCAATCAATCATATTCTATTTATTTAAGCTTTCAAGAGGTTCATTAATCACATTTTTCATTTTTAAAAGCATAAGATCACTTAGTTTATTAGCCTTAAAATGAAACATCTTCAAAGTTGCATTTTGGTTACTTTAAAGGGGTTTTCATATTGATGAGTTGGTTAATCTTGTATAAGCTCCTCTTTGCGTTGAAAAAGATTTGCTAGAAGTTCCTCTTCATTTTTCAAAAAGAAGATTTGAGTTGATAAGACTTTCTTTTCACCTAAAGAAAAAGATTATACTTGTTATTATGAGTTAGTGAAAATTCCCAACAACAATGTTAGAGAGCAGATGTAGGCTAAATTTAGGTTACTTAAACCTTTATAAAAATCTAGTTTATCCTCTCTTCCTTGAGCTCTTTATATTGTAATTAATTATATTATTGATTCATACTTATATTATGTTATTTTAGCATATACATTAGTATATCATTTTAGATTGAATCTTAGTGTTAGGATTGCATATAGTTCGAACTTATTTAAGTGGCTTAGGTTGATTAGTTCAGCAAAAATTTTAAAATACTCAATTCAACTCCCTTTTGAGTGCCTTTATGACTTATAGGTTAACTATGTTCTAATTGCTTGATTGTGTGTAGATCTTTGTTTATTTGAATGTTTAATTATCTATTGTAGATTGACCATCTAGAATAAATTCATAGGTAATTAGGAATTTGAGAAATCTACCCTAATTACTAGAAAAATTAGTAAACAACACAATTTAAATCAATGAATAACTAAACTTTGATTAATTGTTAGGGTTTAAAATTTAGAAGAGAATTCTAGGTTTGAACTTCCTAATCTTCATACTTATTATCTTAAGTTCATTGAATGATCAAATAATATAATAGAGTTAATAGAGAGAAGGCATTGATTTAATTATAGTTGTATCTTGAATTAGAGTAGATACCCTAAATTTAGTCACATAAGAATTTTCAAACTTAGTTCATTAAAACCTAAGCCCTTAGTTAGACTTTTAGATTAAATAATCTTAATTTTACTTGTGTTCCATTACTTAGTTGAGTGTTTAAGTTAATTTAGTTAATTAATTTATTTTCTCTAGATATTAATTTATTTTCTCTAGATAATTAAGCATTTGTTGACTTATTAGTTACAGAAGATCTTCGTGAAAATGATATTTGGACTAAAAAATACACTATATTGCTTATTGATAAGTATACTTGCCCTAGGTTGGTCATGAATTAAATTAGATTAAAATTGAATTGAATTAGCTTAAGAAGACCACATTGATGTATACATGCATAAACAAAATAAAAACCCTCTTTGGTTTAACCCTTTAGCCTAAATGGCCTACCTAAGTTATTAACCATTGTCACTCCTTTGAGCCATGAAAGACCCCTTTTCTTTGATCTATATGACACACATTACAAGCTTAAGCCTTCATTAGATATCCTTAACCAACCATAGATGATAGTAGGGCATTTAAACTAAAATTTTAAGTCTCACACTCATCATAGTTTTTCTAGTTATCATTCAAGTTGTTTATATGTTCATTCACTTATTAGTTCAAGTTTTTTTTTCAAGTTTATTCAATTTTTTTATTAAATAATAAAAAAAAGGTAGCAAAAAAAAGTTAGTTATTATACTTGAGTTGTTTTTAGTGAAGTGAATGGTCCAAGCACATGTACATATTCTTAAGGGGTGTTAAGGACTTATGTTTATTATATGTGTTTAGGTGTTTTACTAATGTGTATGGCTTTTAACCCCTCTTATCCATTATTCCATACCTTTACCCATAGCCTTATGACAACCTAAAATAAGGCCTTTTGATTTTTGTATGCATATGATCTAAGTAGTAGAGATGTGGTACATAAGCAACCTTACGGTAAAGTATTTGTATAGGAAGAATTTGGGCAAAACACCAACCATTTCAAGCACATGATTGAAGATTGAAATTCGTGAGAAAATTCACTGATATTTTATATGTGCTTTGGAATGAGATTGTTGTGGTTTGTTCTTAATCATGCCTTTTAGTGAGTTTAGTTTTGAAGTATGATGCTGCTTGATTCCTTAATTGGCTGAATTTTTAAGGTATGCCCATTCTTTGATGTCATGAGAGATAGATTGATGGAATCTATTTGGTTATTTCTATTTTGTTGGGTGGTTATGATTTGGTTAAGGGTGAGGAAAATATAAGTGTGGGGGAGTTAATAAGGCCTAAAATTATTATTATTTTGGTGTATAATTTCTTTTTCTTATATGTCAATCTAGTTAAAAAAATTTTCCTTTTGCGATTAGGAGAATTAAAGGATGTTTGGAGTTTGCATTGACCTTAAGAAAGACAAAATTGATCAAGAGAAGTCAAGGCTTGGAAGATAGAAAATGTTCTAAACACAGAGCCTTTGAATAGAATAGGCATGGCATGTGTAGTAGTTGTGAAGACTAAACTAGAAAGCCAACTAGGAATCTCAAGTGTATTAAGACTCCTTTGGAAATTTTGTATTCATGTTTATTTCTTCTCCAACCAATTTTGGAATTAATCTAGGCTTTATAGGACCCCTTCTTAGTTAGAAAAAGAACACTATAGGGTTATTTTCTTTTCTCTTTTTCTTACACAAATTTGTCTTCTCCTCCAAAACTAATAAAGGCAAAAATTTTCTCTTAGTTGAAGGGATTTGAACTTATTATGGAATTTCATGGATTGTAACATTTTTTTTATATTTTTAATAGTATTTTATTTGTTTATTTAAGTATTATCCAATGGTGGATGTGGCCTGAGACTAAGTTTTGGTTTATTGATTTCCTTTTAATCAGTTATTATAGTTAGATGTCACTAAATACATATAATCATAAAATATTACTAAAAATTTTGAGGTTTAACTATGAAATTAATTTCTTTTATTTTTTAGCATTGGGTCCACCATCATAAAGATCATTTTAAGGGATAGAATCTAATATTACATTCAAATATTTAAATTCATTAATAGGGTATTTATAATCTAACATTGATTTTAAGGAGATAGAATACATTTCATTATATTATTTTTAGAACTTTATATATTTCAAACAATAAAGGAGATGGAATATATTTCTATGGCACTTAATCTATCATTATCTATATCATAAAGATTTAATAATGTGTGCGATAAAAACAAAATGAAGTGATTAAAGTTGTGTGATAGAATCGAGAGAAGTTATCATATAAATATAGTCACCATTATAATAATACTTTTCTGTTGTATGATTGATTAATACTGATCATTATTTAGGCACATCCA
>JAOXYD010065134.1:0-12821 GCA_028565735.1 Pinacopodium congolense | reverse complement strand
AAAGGATAAGATTTTAAAAAACAAACTAGATAGTCAACTAGTAAAAGGCGAGGTTTAAGGTTTAAAGGTTCAACCATTATAAATTCGTTATAGGCCATTATAAAATCGATATAAAATAAGATATAAAGTAATAAAATATACAAATTATAAAATTAAATAAAATTTTTATGATAAATCTTTCTAAAATATTAAGAATACATTAATTTTAAAAAAGAAAATTATCTACTATCTTTGTTCAACTTAAGCTTAAAGAGAGTCCATTCAAAATATTTATAATTTAAAAATAATAAATTAAAACAATAAAAAGTTTAACTTTAACACTTAATTTAAATGACGGATTTTTCTGTCCACATGACAAGTTCAAAGTTGAATATAATTTATGTATATATACATATACACACATGAGATGAAAACAGACTATAGTGATAGAATTTAGGGGGTTACAAGCTATCACTCTACTTTTCTTTTTATTTGGCCTGATAAGTGCAAGTTAGCCCCTTCCCCATCAAACAAAAAATCATAGTTTTCGTCTTCATGTTGTCTTTGTCTCTTCATATCATCTTAAACTTAGACTCTCTCTATTTCTTTGTATCATCTTCGTCTTTAAGCTTTTTCTATCTCTACTACGCTTCAATGCCTACACTTTACTCCATGCAATCGTATGTTGAAGGAAACATGAGAAGGTGTAACATTACTTTCTTTTATAGAAATCAAGCTACATGAGTGGCTGATTTTTGCCACTCTTTGATTGGTTACTTTTCTAAATCAAAAAATATTTGATTCACAAGCAAGCAGGCTAAAATGGAAAGCATCGCTCAAATGGCACCTAGTTGTAAAAAAATGTTTGGTAAGGTTTTCGGCCGAACTAGCAGTTTGATTACTAATTAAACTGATCGATTAAATAAAAATTTACTAGTTTTAATACTTGTAGGTTTTAATACAAAACTGAATCAAATAATCAACTAGTTCCGGGTTAATTAAGTTGAACCTATAATCCGATCCGATTTTATCAAAAGTGCTTAGAACATATATTTACAGTCACTTTATGCCCAAAAAACCGATAGAGACTCAGTCTAATCGTTAAAAACAATTAGAAAACCTTTGGACTAAAAGCTAGATGTTATTGGACATTTTTTTCACTCATTTGGTCGATCAGTATTTATGGACTGGTTGACTAATTATTTATTTGGTTGATCAATGTGCCTATTTTTAAGGTATTGGTTGACCAATCTTAGGCATTTTTTGAAATAAAAGCCTCAACTGGTTAACCACCAAACATAGGTCAACCAATCATTTGGAAACTTAGTTTCGTACTTTTGTAATTTGAATGGCTCGTGAATTAGCAACTCAAAATTATTTTTTCAGTTTCAAATCAATTCATACAAGCTTTAAAACTTTCCTAAAGTAATTTTGAATATCAAGACTTTTTAATTGAGATTTAAAAAATCATTTCTTAACTTATAACAATTTAAGCATATTTGCAAAACTATCAATTCAAACTCATTTATAAAATATTTCCAAACATATCACAACCATTTCTTTTACTATAAAACCAACTCACACAGGTTTCAAATCATTTCCTAAGAGATTCTAAATATTAAATATGTAAATTAAACTCAAACACAATATTTAACCTAGTTGTAGAAAATTTTCACTTTGAAAATTTTCTAGACTCTGTCAAAAAATTTTCAAACTTTTTCAAACATTCTTAAACTAATATTTTCACTTTAAAACCAATTTACACAAGTTTTAATTCACTCTTAAAGTGATTTTAGATACCAAGATATTTTAATTAAATTCAAACACAAAATATATCTTATTTCGTGAAAATCTAAGCATTTGTGAAAACTTTCCAAAACTTCAAAACCTTTTTAAAGATTCCCTAAACTTTCTCAAATGTTTCAAAAATAATTTTCACATGAAATATTGACTCAACCATATTCAAACACATTCAAACAAATTCACACAACTTTTCAAAATATGTTAATACATCAAGAAGACTTCTTTAAAATAATTCACTAAATTTCTCTTGTTATGAAACTCTAAACCAAATCATATTATAGAAATGATCGTGCAAACTTTGAAATGCTTGGCCAAAGTCCCAAAGGCAAATGAATATAAAAACTCATGAGCCTTTCAAATATTAATGAGATCAAGGAAAGATTTACCTATAAAAATATAAGTCTAAAGCTATTCAATCTTCTTCTTCTTTTCTTGATCTTTCATTCATCACTTGATCTCACTTCAATATTTACTCCGTTTCAATAGTTTCTTTGTGAAAAATTTCTCCTCAAGCTCCAACATGCATGATCTTACTTATTTTACATTAATCTATTTTTTAATACATCAAAAATAAAATATTAGTATCAAATATGTTTTGTCATCATCAAAGTTACAAGTTGGAACCTCCCTTCATTTAACAATATCCTTCCCCCTTTTTTATGATAACAAAACATGTGATATTAAAGATACATATGTAAAACACAAGCAAGGTAAAACATATAAACCAAACTATTATGAAATGATCAAATGTCATTACTTAAACTCTATTTACTTATCACTCTCCTTAATATCACCTAATATTTCCCCATTTTTGGCATCATGAAAAAGATATCAATTATTATAACAGAGTTGAAAACATGCTAAATTTTAAAAATCAAACTCGATCATGATTTTGAAAAACTTTTATCATTCTTTTTTAAAACTCTCCTAACCATTTGAAAATCTTTTCAAGCTAGTTATCTCTTTCCCTAAGCTTATATAAATGTCTAAACCCCTTAATTTAAGCATTTAAACAAATTAAATAAATTATACTCTCTCTAAATATATGCATTTTGAAAATTGTTATCATATAAAAGGAAAAGTACTTATGAAAGAAAATTTCAAAGCATTTATCAATTTCAAAAATGATACCAATTGCAAAATAATCATACAAAAGTTTTCAACAACTCCCTCTAGACATACGCAACACTATTTCAGCTAAAAAATGTGTGCCATGATCAATATTCTCAAATCAAGTATATACCTACTTTAGGTATCACCACTCGATACTACATTTTGTACACCTCACTTGGTTCAATAATGTTTTTACTTGGTTAGCTTATGTGAGGGCTTCTTGGTGAATTTTTTATTTTCACTAAGTTATTTGAGAAAAAAAATTTACTTACTTGACATTCATTTGATATTAATTGATGTTGACATACAAGATAAAGAAATCATTGTGTTCTAAATAACCATATAAACTTGGGTATATTTTTAAAACATTTCTCAACCCATATTTTTAAAGAATTTTTCAACATCTTATGTTTAACAAAAAAAAATTATATGACCTAAATCACCATAAAAATAGCATGTTGTCTATACTTTGTATAAATGACAATGGATCCATATATTGTTATGCCTAAATGTATTTTTTGGTCTTCTATTATTGAATGTTCCCCTTTGATGATAATGAGACTTAAGATGTAGATAGGACACACTTCTATAGTCTTATGTACATATATATGAGGAGTGTGACCATATCATGCCACTATCTCTTGTATGAGGTCTAAATATATGCATATGAGATTATGTATTCCTATCCTTATATCTAGACATGTATGGAGTATGAGCATATGAAATGGCATTATGCACATCATAAGATCTAAGATTATACTATGTGCATTTTTAAGTCTTCTATCACTATATGTGTTCTTTTGATAAAGTGAGTTGTAGAATATGAACGAAATGTGTTTCTAAATTCATGTGCATATATATAAGGGTTATAGAAATGTGTTGGAACATGTTGCATTTATGAGGCTTAAGAGAATTATGAGGGGATTTTTCATTTTTATAGAAACTGCGTGCTTATTTATGTTTTAATATACATTCCTCCTAATTTTTAGTCTAACTCCATACATGAATGCATAATGTTGTCTCTTAGGATAAGATTTTCAAGTTGATGCTACATTTTCAAAAGAGGGCCTAGGTACATTCTCGTCCTCTAAGTTCTTACCGTTCACAAAAGCTGTTTTGGCATTGTTTGGTGTACTCTCTTGAGTGAAACCATGTCTATATCTATCGTTAGAAGCTTTTTAGGCTTTAAACATACATACTAATTTTTCTTTATTCTTTATGAATTTCACCAAATACTCCTTTAGGGTATCCACTTCCTTCTTCAAGGATTCAAAAACTTTTCCCTATCATTATCATTTTTGGCAATATCCATATTCCTAAATTCTATCATGTCATGCAATTTATTTTTCAATAGATCATCCTTTAACATGTATTCATCTAAATGTTTCAAGTCCCATATGTTTTGAAGAAAGCTTATTCCTTCTCATGCTCATGATTTTTAAATATTTAACTAACTCATCATAAAATAAATCATTATCACTATCATTATCATCATTACAATTATTATCATCATTATAATAAGAGTTTGAGTTAAAGAATACCTCATCCTCATTATTATGAGAGCTTGAGTAAAAGGGCTTTTCATCTTCATTGTTAGCTACTAGCCATATGTAAGATTTCTGTAATTCTGAATGCTTATCTTCCACTTCTTCTACTTAATGGCAACCTACATAGATATCCTTCAACATACAACGAATCTTATTAGTGGATTTACACATAAAACTTTATCAAAAACATTTCTATCTAATACAATAAATGAAATGTGTAAATTATTATTATTCAAAGAAATAAGTTCTTTATCACTAGTATCCAACATTTTTTATAATTTTGGGACTTTTTAACCATTTATAGCTTTAGGACACAAGAACCATTTGAGATCATTTTTCACAAATCTAAATTTTAGCCTATTAAGAAATTTTTCATTCTAATTTTCCACATTAAAAAGTGGTCTATCTACAAATTACCCTCTTAACTATATAAATGTGTCATATCAATCTTTACTTGCTAATTTCATTAAAAATTTAAGTATTAATGAGGCTTATTCTAATACCATTAATTAGATCTAGATAGCACGCAAAAGAGAAGGATGAATTAGGTTTATAAAAAATTTTCTAAACTTTAAGCTTAGATCATCTAAACCAACTTTTGCAAAGTATAAAGTCCCTAAACTGCAAATCGAAACCTAGGTATGATGATATCAATATATAATTAAAATTCAAAAAATGCAATAAAAATTTACATAAAATAAAAGAATAGGGAGGAGAATGCAAAGTGATTTTTATAGTTTTTTGGCAAAACAATCCTTTACCTAAGTTCATATTCCAAGTTTCCACTAAGATATTTTACTAAATCAAATAGTCTTCTTTAAAATGAAGATAAACCCATATAATCATTTTTTTAAACAAGGTGAAGAGCAACCCAATAAATCTTCTTTCTAGGGTAAAGAGAAACCTAAAACAAATCTTACTTTGAAAAGGGTGAAGAGTAAACCTTTCTTAATCAATCTTAATACAATAACCAACCTAAAACAAAAAATCAAGTTCTCAATTTCCACTGAAGCATACACAAAGTAAAACACTTGCTTATTAAAACAATACTCAAAAGGGCTCAAAGAACTTAATAAATGCATATGTAAAACCTCACACTTTCACTTGAACTCATTTAACATAAAAACCACCAAAAACTCAACCAAAGCTTTCCCGGTTATTAAACACGCATAGTGATTGTTCCCTATCAATTAGGACATGCATTTATAACCTCCCTATGCTCAAAAACCCATTAAAGACTCAATATATTCTTTAGGAATAATTAGAAAACTGTTGGACTAAAGATAAGCCATTATTATATATTTTTCGACTAATGTTCATGAAGTGGTTGACTGGCTATTAGATCACTCCCTTCATTTAGTCAATCAATGTGCTTATTTTTAAAGCATGAGTTGACTAACCTTAAGCATTGATTGACCAAACAACTAAATACCTCAACTAGTTGACTAACTCTAAACATTGGTTGACTAATTGTCAATAAACTTGGTTTTTAGCTTTTACAATCTACAAAATTTATGAATTAACAATTCAAAGCCATTTCTTTCACTTTCAAATCAATTCGTACAAGTTTTAAAACTTCCTTAAAGTAATTTTAATACTAAGACTTTTCAATTTAACTCGAAAATAATTTATGTCCTAACTTATGACAAATTAAACAAATTTGCAAAACTTTCAATTTAAACTCAATTTTAAAACATCAATTCTAAAACATTCCCAGACATATTAAAACTATTTCTTTCATTAAAAAACTAACTTACACAAGTTTCAAATCATTTTCTAAGTGATTCTAAATACTAAGATATATCAATTAAACTCAAACACAAATTTTTTTTAACACAAATTTCGATTTGGTTAAGGGAAATTTTCATTTTAAATAATTTTTAAACTCTTTCAAAATTTCCCAAACATTCTTAAAACTATTATTTTCACTTTAGAATCAATTCGCACAAGATAATTCATTCATAAAGTGATGTTAAATACTAAAACATTTCAATTAAACTCAAACATAAAATATGTCTTAGTTCATGAAAATTTAAGCATTTGTGAAAACTTTCTAAAACTTCAAAACTTTTTAAAGTATTCCTAAACTTCCTGAAATGTCTCAAAAAAAATTTCACACAAAATATTGACTCAACTATATTCAAACACACTCAAACAAACTCATACAATTTTTCAAAATATTTTAACATAGTAAGAGGACTTCTTTAAAAAAAAATTCCTCAAATTTCCTCTTAATTATGAAATTCCACACCAATACGAAAATCTTAACTAAATTCTATTATACAAATGATCATGCAAACTACAAAACTCTTGACTAAAATGTCAAATGTAAATTAATATACAAACTCATGATCCCTTCAAAAATTGATAAGATCAAGGTAAGACTTACATATAAAAATATAAGTCTAAAGTTATTCAATCTTGTTCTTCTTGTCTTGATCTTCCATTTATCACTTGATTTCACTTTAGTGCTTACTCTATTTTAATGTTTCTTTTATGAATAATTTCTCCTCGAGCTCCAACCTGTATAATCTTGCATCTTTTACATTAATCAATTTTTCTAATACATCAAAACTAATAACATTAGTATCAAATATATTTTGCCATCATTAAAATTACGAGTTGAAACCTCTCTTTCATTCAACAATCTCCCTATTTTTATCAATAACAAAACATGTGATAATAAGGAAATCTATGTAAAAAACATGCAAGGTAAAACATATAAATCAAACCATCACGAAATGACCAAATATTCTCACTCAAACCTTTTTTACTTATCACTCTCTATAATATCACCAAAAATATCGATATAGC
This sequence comes from Pinacopodium congolense, assembly GCA_028565735.1. NCBI lineage: Eukaryota > Viridiplantae > Streptophyta > Magnoliopsida > Malpighiales > Erythroxylaceae > Pinacopodium > Pinacopodium congolense. The sequence continues at coordinate 5,565 of JAOXYD010065134.1, read as the reverse complement.
CTATTACTACCTTCTGAAATCCCTTTATTAATTAGGAAACAATGGGTAAAGTACTTAGTGACCTAATGAAATGGCTACTCACATCTAACTAGGCTTTGCAATAGACCAAGATTGGCTTAACGCATATTTTGTTATGGGGTCAACCCTAAGTAAAAGCTTTATTAGGCTTAAGCTCCCAAGCCTGAGCTTGAGCAAATCAAGTCAATCTTTTATTATTGACTTCATGTCGACCCAAATTTATGCCCTTTTGCCAAACCTTCATCCAAGTCCATTGATTCAAATAACTACAAGCCTATTTGATTTAACTTTCCATTTTTATTTTCAATTTCCACTTTTTGGATGTTTTTTCTTAATTTTTTGTTATTTTTATTTTTATGTTTTATTTATTTGTTATTTTTTCAGTTTCTATATTATTATTTTTTAGTTTTTGTATTTAAAAAATAAAAATAGAAAAGAAAATAGAAAACCAATACAAACAAGCCCTAAGAACGTTAAGTGATCTAAGACATAGGCTAAGAAACCAATAGCTCCCATATTATTAACCCGAAATTTTCTTCCTCCTAAATGATATATATTATATCATTAACATAAACACACCCATCTAAAACAACTAGTAGTCTAGCAATTTTATATAACATGCTTATAAACGGTGTAAAGACATCTGATATCACTAACCATAATGATGTTTTTTAATCAATTGAATTATTATCGAAAGATTGTTATAGCATCATCAACCTTGATAAAGAAGTTTAAGAAAAAAACTAGATAAGAGGACATTATAAACAATATCATATATGTATAATGCCTAAGAAAATACTTTAGCTTCAAGCAACAATTATTTGTAAACTTCATGTATCCTAATGGCACATTTAGTCTTCAATTTATATGTTGGGCTACTTATGTATAGTATCAACCTTAAGGGATACAATATGAAGATAGATGATATAATTACCTCAACAACGAGCAATTTGAGGCCTGCAAGGAAAATCATGAAACTTATTTCATTGAACATCCAAGGATAGAAGATTCAACCTGGTTTTACTAAATAAATATTTCGAGGTTCTAATGATTTCACATGGTAATGAAAAGTTGGTTCCATGGTTGAAGTTGCTTCCAACAAAATCTAGGTATGAACTGATAAGTTGTCAAGTTTTTTTATTGAGGTATTTCGAAACAAAAGTGATATACACTTGCTTCAAATTGGGATTATCATACACTTTGATACTATAGTAACGTTGACTCATATTTTTGTTCTTGTTAGATCAACATTTCTTTTTTAAGAATTATGCTCTTAAGACATTATTGTGATGATTAGGACCATAAAATTCAAAAAATATGAATCCCAATGCAATATTAATTTTAACGATGTTATAAGATTTAAATTATCGATAAGTTCCTACATTTTTCTGCCAATCTTCTAAAATACGTATGAATTCTAGCTATCAATTGTTTAAGAAGTTCTTTAGCTTTAAACTCTAAGTTCTTTACCTTTAAAAAGTAGTTAAGTATGGAACTTGTAGCAGTCTTGCCACTTACCAAGAGAGATGTCATCCAACATTAAAGTTTTAAGTTTAGAATTATGTGTAATTTGTTGGTGGGGATAAATAAGTTGTTGAGGCCAACGATAATACCTTCATTAACGCGAATTAGTTTTTAGCAAAAAATTCATACCGGTATTTAAACCATTGGTTTAGACTCATTTTTTGGAAAAACAGATGGTAGCAATTAATTTATCATTAATTGGTGGATCAAGAGAAAATTGTCTATGAGAAAAGTGGCTATTCTTTAAAACATCTTATTTTCTATAAGTGGATTAGCTTGTTGAAGGTAAAGAATCTTCTCAATTGGATGAAGACCATGTTGACTGATATGGGATAACTAATGAAAGAAATCATATTGTTCATTTTATCTTTTAATGGACTAGTATGAAATAAATGCAATGATTTAAATGGATTTGTTGGAATTATCGTGGAGAATGGATCTTTAGGTAAGGGATCTATCATAAATGACTCTTATTTTGATGAGGGAAATGCTAGCAAAACCTTAAAAAGATTGGGTGAGGGGTAGGTTGTTATTCTTAGCATTTGTTCATCTAGAGATCTTTGAAGTGACTTGAGTTTTTCTTATAGCTATCCCATTTCATCGTCTTTGTTGTTAAGATATTAGATCTTGTTTGTTTTGTTTGTGTAAGTGAGAGCAACTCATACTACATAAGTACAATTTGAGTTTTTAGAACTTAAATATTGCTTTATATACTTAAGATTCGTTGAGAGATTTGACCTTCTAAATTATTTATTGGATAAAGAATATTAATAAGCATTTTATTTTCAGCAATAGCAACATATGTGTTGAATGACATATCCACCCATGAGGGGTTTTATGGTCATTTATATATAACTACTAAGGGTAGTTATTCTTTTGAATATTTAACTTCCAAAAGATGAGATGGATCTTATCAAATTAAGTTAACAAAAAACTATAAACTCTCTGGAAAAAGACAAGTTCTTTAATTAGTGGAATCCTACTTCAATCCAAGTAAGTGATTGCTGTTTATTTTATGCATATACAAAAGATCCTGTTGATATAATCTATGTGATTATATCCTGTTTTAAATTTTTTCTAACATATACAATAGAGTAACGCGTGCCGATTTAAAGAGATTGATTCTTTTATTTAAAAAGTTTAGATTCAATAACACAAATAACTCAGTATTGTTTATATCAAATTCATCAACCTCCTTCATATTTTTAATTTAAAATATTTTGTCCGTTCAATTTAAAATATTCTTGATTTATGTTAACCTAACAACTAACAGAATAAAATTTCCTGTAACTTTATATAACTATTAGGCTTGAGAATCACGTTCATCAACGTATCGTAATCTCTTTTTATTAACTAACTCAATATTTATTTAATTAGAAATGTCTTAATATTTTAATATATTTAAATATAAAAATGAAGCAGGGCTATAATTCACAATTTTTTTAGAAAGACTTACATAATCTTCTAATTTTAATTTAATAATTTAGAGCTTGTCACCTAATAACTTTTACTTTATTTAAATTGACTTTTAATTTTGAAACAAGCAATCCAAATTGATTCTAATATAATAGGAATTGTAAAAAATTAATTGGTCAATATTCTCAACAAGAACATATATAATAGTATTCTAACTTGTTAATCAAAACTTTAGCTTGACCATATAAATTTCTTACTAGAAAGATTAAAAAAAAGAATAATTTTGTAAATGTGATATTCTTTATATTCTTCATTTCTTCATTTACAAAGTGTATTAATTAGAATACCTTGTCTACATATCAGAGAAATTTTATTATGACAATTAATTGTAAGGGCATAGTTTAAGGAATAAGCTGAAATAATTACAGGAAGTTTAAGCATATTATCCCGTTTTAAGGGATTAATGTAAATTGTATAAATAAATATTGATTAAAAAACAAACGTTAAAATTGAATAAATCAAAGTTGGATTTCATAAGAGAATAGTATAAAAATGTTTGAGAATATGATATTTTATAAGTATTTTTAAAATTGAACTAGACCAATTTGTTTGATTGAATTAATTAAATACAAATGTGTAAAGATTCGTTTGATTCAACTTACCGCTTTCATTTCCTGTTTCTATTTTTGTTTGTTTCTATTGGTTTCTTTTGTTTTGGTTTTTGTTTATGTACTCTTTTTTTGTATTGTATTTGTACATATTTTTATTTTTGTATTTTTGTATTTTTATGTTTTGAAAAATAAAAACAGAAAACGAAAATAAGAAATAAAGTCAAATATCCCCAAATTAGTTCAGTTATGTATATAAACTTTTATACATTAAAACTAGTTAGTTTAATAAGAATCAATAAGTTAAATAGTAAAATTGATTGGTTTAATAATAACTTAATTAGTTAAATAATAATTCATCAGATTAATAGAGAATCAGTAAGTTAAATGGTTGGTTAACCTTTAGAAATAAAATAAAATAAAAATATTATCTTGATTAGTTATTTAATTTTATAACGATTCTATAATAATTTAATATCAATTGAACTTTTAGATTTCAAACCTTTTGCCTCACTAATTCGATATTCCGTTTGATTTTTAGAACATTGAATTTTATTCTTACGTTTATGATGTTAATCCTCAAAATCAATCATGATAGGATTTTCTTACTAGTATAATTGGGACAATAACAGTAAGCCCAATGGTTTTTGAGGGGATATAAGCAAACCTTGCTCCGTAGAATGGTGGTGGCAGTGGGCCATTAGCCTGTAAAAGAATACGCAAATAAATTACGCTGACCTAGCAGGAGCCTACACCTAAGAGCTTATTTTTAAAAACATATTTTTATGATACGAACATAATTTATAGATAATAAAAAAATTATGCATGCTATAATATTTAAAAATAATATAATTATAATATATTATAATATTATTCAGACCCCAATTGTAATGGTGATATAACATTTTAAAATTTTGAATTATACACTTTACAAATTAATAATTATCTTCCTAATATTTTTAAATATATACATAAAAATTATGTTAGCATGTTTCTATTAATTGTATCTATTACTTAATGAATTATTTATTTATTAAGGAAAAGCTATACTTTATTTCACTTATTTTGTAATGTTTAAAAATATTTTATGGAAATAAAAATTTTAAAATAAATTTATTGAATTTTCACTAATTATCTAAATAAAAATTATTATATGATAAACTCTTAAATATACGATATAATATATATTTCAATATGAATTTAATAGTAAATTTTATTGAAATAATTAGATAAAATAAATTTTGATAATGACATCCGTAAATGGGTTTCATCATAAGCTTTTATTCAAAATAATTTGCCTTTGAGTATAAAAGATATATTCCATGGTAGACTTTGTTAGTAGAATATACTTGATATTAAGATTGTTAAATCTTATAAAAATATTTTTGCAAATTTCTTAACCAAAGAGTTGTTATCAAAATCTCTATTTAAAAGATGATATCGTATTTTTGGATATATACTAAATATGAGTTTATAATATCTTAAATTTCCTCGTAGTATACCTAAACATACTTATTTTCTATTTTTAAGTCTATTATCCATAATTGCTAAATTAATTGGAACATCTATTCCTTCTCTAAATGATGATTTTATTATTAATTGAATTGATCGTATATGAACCCATCCCATTGGATCTCGAATATTTCTAGGTATCTGTTCTTTTATATGATAATTAGAAGAATTTCTTCTACCAACTCTTATTAGAGCATTATATCTTTGACTATTATTTACTCCAGTTTCAGTGTAAGATAATTAGGGTAGGAGTCTATTGCGAGAATCTGCTCTAAGTTTAGGTTGTAAATCTAGTGAAAAATCATCTGTCATTTCTCTTAATTAAGCTAAAGAAGGGGGCTAATCTCGTTCTGCTTCAGCAAAGAGTTTAGAAAAATCAAAATATCTAAAGTTGAAAAATATTCAATATGATGAGTATTAGACAAAGTATAGGAAAGTCTATAAGTTATCGAATATGGTTTATTGCCTACATTCATCATATCTTTTC
>JAOXYD010065123.1:0-26496 GCA_028565735.1 Pinacopodium congolense | reverse complement strand
AATACAATTTTCAATTCTAAGTGTCTTCCTTTCCCTCCAATTTCTCTATATCACTCTCAGCCCTCTGCCTATTCTCTTCCCATAACCGTCCTAACAGATTGCCCACATGGCCAAAACCTATTCTCTTTCTCTTGCCTACATGGCATGTTTCCCTTTCCCCATTCTATTCCTACAAACATAGGTTTTAATAGGCCTAGGTTCAGTACAAGAATTACTAACAATAACCTTTGTTGAATTATCTTGGAACACCCATTTTGGCCGTTAATTCATATTAAAAACAAGAAAAACTATCATTTAAAACAAAAGCTTTGCAAAACTGACAGAAGGGATTCATCATAAATTTAAGGCTTCTTATGCCCATGATTTACTTGAGTTTCATAAATTTAAATTCAAAATTATACTTTTTTGTTAAATTTAAATTCAAAATTATAATTTTCCGTAGATAGATGCAATTAGAGGGCAACTTTGAAATAACAGTGCTTTTTTTCCCCTCTAACAAGAAGTTTATCTAACAGAGCCCTTACATCATCAAAGAAAAAAGAAAGCTTACCCACTAACCAGTATACCCACAACAGAGTGGAGATAATGTATGCACCATTTCTGGTGAAATATTCAAAAAAAGATGACCATGTCCCGTTCGATGACACCTTCCATGATAGAGATATGCCAGCCTAATCATATTAAAAAATCAAACAATAAATGTTGGAGATATAGACAGACGTAAAACTGTTGATAGAAAGCCGTAACATATAACCAAATAGCTAAAGAAAATACTTGAGATAGTAAAACAGGAGTACCAGTAGAGAGGACAGACCCAGACATTGAGAGCCTCCTCACTGATGAAGAGTCCACAACCTGCACCCATAAGCAACCAAAAGTAAATCCATCTGAAACGCATGTTACAAACAGCAGCAAAATTACAATATTATCTCATCCAATATGATGAGCAGAAAACAACTATCTAGTGCAAAAATTATGTGAAGAATGACAGTTTCATTAAGATGCTAGATCTGGAATTTGTATATCAAATCTGGTTGTCAGAGTTGGCTGAAGTCAAAGAGAAGGAATTTTTGTTCAAAGAGATTAGAGGCATAACTCATATCAGGATCAGCAACCACGAAGGATAGACAAGAAGCAAGGGATCTATAGAGGCTTACCCAGGAGCATATTCAGGAAGTATGATCCTGTATCCAAAAGCTTTAAAACTAAAACCCGCAGGGGGAGTGGACACGAGGGAAGATTGTGAACCTTCAGGCAGACATTGAACTCCAAAGGATGATCCACTGCTAGACCATTTGAGACTAGCAGATCTGATTGTAAGAATTGCAGCTACTCCGACAGCTGCTGCTAATATTAGGAGAAATGGACTCCCCAAAGAACTAGCTCTATTTTTAAGATTTCCAATTGCTTCATCAGCAGAATTATGTTGGCTATCCAAATCATCTTTTGCTGCTGCATTATTTTCAACACCTGCTCGTCGAATGCTTCTTACCCTGCATACGGTTCATGGTATAGCTTTATAATTAACAGGAAAAAAAAAAAAAGAAGAAGGTTCAACAAGTTCTGGTATAGAAATGAATAAAGTGGTATGTTAATGATGCTAAAATTTTCTTTTACACCTGGAATTTGGATATGCTGGACGCTATCTATCAACAAGGAAAGAAAGGATGGTGCCACCGAAGGTGGATATCAAGTGAAGAAAAATTTGCATTACATAAGAATGGCAGTCAAAATCATACGCATTTTTCTTTTGAATTACAACTTTTATCAATAAACTTCGTCCTAGACCATGAAACCCAACATCGCCAAAATACAAAGAAAGTTTGGAAATAGGAAATCAGGCACAAAAGCCTAAAAGATCAACTTACAAACTATAATATGAAACTTTTAGTACCTAATGCACAATAATTAATTTAACTCCTTTGACCAAAAGAATCCATAGAGTCTCGTTGTAAAACAAACATTTCAATCCGCAACCATAACAAATTCTACAACTTTTGGACACACTTTTCAGTACAGTCTAACCTCGGTATGCCAATGGGTTATACTTCTACTTATTTCCTTTGTCATCAAACCAATCAAAAAGCAAAGCCAAGTCGTCAAAGGTTACCCGAAAAATGATGGTTTAAGGAGTTGAGAAACTGAAGTTTGGAAGCCAGTTCTGGAAACACCTCGAGACTGAAAGTGACATTGACGTGGATCGTTTGCTTCAATGCTTGTCGATGGAGGGACTTGGGTTTGGTAGGTGCAGTAAGGATGTCCCATGAGACAAAATCGACATTAAAGCCATTATCACCAGAAACCGTGGGTTGTTATGTCTTTGTCAGAGCTGCAGTAACGGCCCGTGTTATGGGTCTGGTGGCCTTGTCCAAGTGGGGTTTATATTTTAGGACAAAACATCATCTACATGCAGCGTAGGATAGGGTTTTGGATACAGGTGTCCAATGCACTTCGTTAATAGAATAAAATAGTCGCATATTCTAAACAGAATCCAACTACATGGCCCTCCCGAGCCCATGGTCGTATACAATTTATTTATATAATTTATATAATTTTTATAAGTAGGATTCATATAATATTAAAGTACAATTTTTATAATAATATATTAAAAAATTACAGGTTGTATGTAATTTAAAATTTATTTACGTTGTTGTATGAAATATATTGTAGTATTGTGTGAATCATATCTATATAAATTATACAAATTATTTAGACATGTTGTATAAGGTTATAAGGGGGCAATTAAAGGGGTTGTATAGTTTTTCCATTCTAAATAAAATAGAATTTCCTCTTCTAGCCAAGAAAGTTTCACTCAAATTAATAAGGTAAAAGGTCTACTTTATCCCTTAACATTTAATAAATGATTTAATTTGACCTCTAATATTTTTGAAGATTCCACTTTACTCTCTAAAATTTGTAAAATGATATAATTTACCCTCATAACATTATAAAATGATACATATTACACCTTAACGTTTGCAAAATAGTACATTTTACCTCTTTAATACTAATTCTATTAAGATCCTGTTAGATAAATATTAATTCGGTTAATATTCTATGAATAAAATATTAATTAACCATTACGAACGCAATTAAAAAAACTTTAATGAAATTAGTATTAAATGAGAAATTTAAACCATTTTGTAAACGTTAAGGGACAAAATATACTATTTTATAAACGTTAAAGGGTAAAGTGATACCTTCTTAAGCATTATGGGGCAATTTAAACCTTTTTACAAATATTAGGGAATAAATTGTACCTTTTACCAATTAATAATTATTAGAAAAAAAATTTTAATTTATTGACCACTCGACTTGAAGTTTTAATTGGTAGCTTGCACCTAAGTCTTAATTGGAAAAGACAGAAGGTCCATATAAATCTCAAGTTTGTTTAAAAAAATTGGGTAAGTTCCTAACGTTTAACAATGTTAAAATTAAATCTTAGGGCTTGTTTACTTTAGCTTTGGTTTTTGGTTTTAGTTTTTTATTTTTCTAAACACAGAAATTGATAAAGAAAATATATTAATCCAGCACATAAATTGATAAAGAAAACACAATTACCAATACAAAAATACAATCATCACAATAAAAAACCACAACCCACAGCCTAACTAAACATCCCCTTAATGTTTCTAAAACGTTCAAATCGAACCATAACATTTTCAAAGCATTGAAGAGTAACCTTAGACATAAAATTACTATTAAATCAGTTGTTAACCTTTATTAGAAAAATATTTTTATGGGTCCTACATTGGTGGAATGGGACCTACAGTAGGAATAAGATAACTGTTCTCCTTCCCTCCTCTAGCCACGGTTCTCCATCAACACTTTTCTTCCCCATTCCACCGACATCTTACTTCTCATTGACATGCTGCGGGTGTAACATTTTAGTTCCCTATTCCTTTTTATAGGGACATCAACTTCGGTCCTTTTTGCTTGCTTTCATTTTTCTCTGACCAGTAACAACAAACTTGGAATATAGATGGTTCTCGACAAGCTCCTTTAATCCACTATCCATTATCAAGACCCAAGTTTCTAAGTCTTGAATGTTTATCATCTTGCCATTGAAGAAGATGTGGCCATTGAAGAATGCTAAAGCTCCAAAAAGAGATTGGTTTTCTACTGAAGTTAGAGCTCTTGGATCAATACGACACAAAAACATTGTAAGGCTTCTCGGATGTTATAGCAATGGGAAAACAAGATTACTCTTGTTCAATTATATTAGTAATGGAAGTTTGGCAAGATTGCTCTATAAGAAGAAGCTATTCTTAGACTGAGATGCAAGATATAAGATTGTATTAGGGGTAACTCATGGTTTGGCTTATCTTCACCATGATTATATCCCTACTATCATACATCGAGACATCAAGGCCAATAACTGCTTGATAGGACCACAATTTGAGGCTTTCATTGCAAATTTTGGATTGGTTAAGCTTTTCAATTCTATATAATGTTCAATAGCTTCTAACACAATTGCAGGTTCTTATGGATACATTACTCCAAGTGAGTAAAGAAACTTACATTACTTAGTGCACAAGATTTCAAGAACTACACAAAATAGATTAGCCATTTGCAACATTGTTTAATGTTTGTAAAGAAAACAAATTGCAGATAATCTGCTTACATGCATATCTTACAAGTTTTGTACTAAGTTAGGCCTCATCTTTAAGTTTCTATATCGGACTCTCTTTCACCTATAACCGACTTTAGTAAGCTTCTAAAATATCGATTAGAGGGTTAACAAGAATCCTATGTGTTGCAAAATATGGATATAGTTTCAAAATCATAGAGAAGAGTGATGTATACAACTTTGGCATGGTTCTTCTAAGGATCTTAACTAGGAAAGAACCGACTGATAATCAAATTCCTGATGGTGCCCACATTGTCATCTGGATTAGCAAGGAACTTAGAGAAGGGAAAAGATAATTAACAACAATTTTATACCAACAACTTCTTCTAAGTGTAGGTACACAACTCCAAGAAATGCTTCAGATACTTGGGATCATTGTCCTTTGTATGAATCCTTGATCAGAGGAAAGATCAAGTATGAAGGATGCAATTGCAATCTTAAGGGAGATTAGACATGGGAATGAGGAAGTGGATAAAACTAATTGTCATAGAAAAGAATAGAATTTCATTAACCCTTCTGTTTATTTTTCTTGCTTTTCTGATTTTTTTTATGTAGTTTGTCTTCATCTTGATTGTCGTCAATGATTTGTTTATGAATCTAAAGTTGTTTCTTTTAAAACCTTTGATCTCCATGGTCTATAGTAATGACTGTGTTTACTTGGTTAGGTTAAAATTCATGGAAAAAAAGGAATTAAATTGGCCATGCCAACGTTAATTTTTCCTTAAGTTCTATGCTTTCTATATTTTCCATTCAAGTATTCAGTTTTGAAGTTTTCATTTCTTTTCCCAGCCACCTACTTATATTTCATGAGTTCTAATAATGTTTTACAATTTCAATGTTAACATTTTTACTAGTCAGAGAATAATGAAAACATGTAAAAAAGACAGACGTTGATGTCCCTATAAAGAGAAACAGGGAACTAAAATGTTACATCGATAGTGTATCAATGAGAAGTAAATTGTTGGTGGAAAGGGGGAAGAAAAGTATTGATGGCGAATCGTGGCTAGAAGAAGGAAGGAGAAAAATTGTCTTATCCTTGTTATGGGTCCCAAGCAACCAAAGTAGGGCCAATAAAAATATATTTTTTAAAAAGTTAATTGTTCATTTAACAATGATTTTGTATCTAAGGTTAGTTTCAAATGCTTTGAAAATGTTATTATTCTTTCTGAACGTTTTTGAAACGTTAAGGTTTAATTTTGATAATGTGAAACGTCAGGGGTTGACCTAAATTTTTTTAAAAAAACCTTAGGGTTTATATGGGCCTTTTGCCAATTGGAAATAAATGAAAGGTTTTTAAAAATATTTTTATTTTAAAAATGAGATAATTGAACTTTAAAATTTACTTTTTAAAATAAAATATTCCTAAAGAAGAAGCAAATATCAGATTGCTTGGATGGTACTAACGAAATCAAATTTTCTGTTTTTTTATTAATCCATAAATTTCTTATTGACTACCTTTCTTATTTTAGAATTTGTTACATATTTTTTATTTATCATTATAAAATCATTTCTACTGCTTCTCTTTATAGGTATTCTACTTGAAAGCACAACTTAAAATATATTGTTCAAATTAGTTATTTGGTATTATTTTTACTTTTTTGTTATGATTTTTTTAGCTTTTATTTTTAGTTTCTATTTTTCAATTATAAACAATTGCACATTTAATTGAGTTTTGTAATAAAAAAACTTAAAATTAAAGCCTATTTGATTAAGATTTGTCATAAAAATTATTTTATGATGAAAAATAAATATAAATAAATTTAAAATTTTAAACTAAAAATACTACGATATACCTTAAAAATAAATATTAGTTAATAAATTATGTCTAATTTTAATATAATTTTTTTTTGTAAAAAATATTTATTAAATATAAAGAAATTAGATTTTTTTTTAGTTTGTAATTGTTTTGTAAATTTATTAACTGTATTAATAAATAAAAGTAAGACAAATATATTTTTTAAAAACAAAAGTTAAAAATTACGGAAAAGAATTAATAATAAATAGTTAGTTAATTTTCTTTTGAAAACAGAGTATATGATAAGTTAAAACTTATTAATTATAATCATATTTTTTTTAATTTACAGGTGGAATAGGATTAAGTTGGCAGTTTCTACTAATTGAAAGGTACGAAATAAATGACTAGTATTATAAATTTTTAACCCAAAAAAATTAGTAATCTAAAACAGGTAATGAGTTGGACTAACATAAGAGTCAAATTACATTGCACAATTGAAGAGTGCTAAAAAAAAGAGAGCTGCATGTCATGCTTGAAAAAGAAGAATCACTCTTTTAACCTTTTTATTTTTTAATTTATAGTTTTTCTCTCAATTAGATAAAGTGTAAACTTTACATTTAAGTCTTAGTTAAAAATGATTTTCAATTTTTTAACTTTTGGTTATGAACCACTTTACATGTTCTATTTTTTTAATTCTTACACTAAAATTTAATTCAAAGGTTTTATAAGTCTCTATTTTTTTATATTTTAAGTCAAGATAAGTTTTACACTAAAAACCTTAAGAATGTGGCTAAAACATTTTTGTGATTTAAGCTTAAATTGATAATTAATAATGTGTTTTTATGTTGTATTATGTAATGTACCATTATTCACGATAATTTATACTATATGCTAATTCTAGTCAACATAATATGTGAACTATAAATTTAGCTAATGACAAAACATACAGAAATATGCTTGTTTACTTAATCTTTTAATTCATGGTGACTTGTGATTCATAACACATTATCATTCAAGGCACATTTTTGTTAAGGTTTAGATGTGACTTCAGAGTTTAGCTTTTTACTACATAATGATGTGTTTTGTTGTCGAGAAAGATGGGGAATGTAGGGGAAGAAACATGGGTCACTATACTCTATGGTTTTGGTTAGCCTAGAAGTGAGTTTGTTCACAAATTTTAGGTTTGGAGTTAGGAATGTATTGAAAGTTTAGTAGAATTATGGATTCTTTGGCTATTATAAGGTGGTGGATAGTTGTATTATTGATTTTGAGAGAGCAAGATCCTTTAAAATTATAAGATTTCTTGTATTCATGCCAAAACAAGGTGGTCTAATGATAAAATAATCCTTTTTCTTTTTAGGAATGGTTAAAGATGTTATGTTTCAGCATAATGTGATAGAGTTGTGTCTCACAAACAGATAAAAAGAAGACAATATAAGAGTTATTTCTGTTTATGGTGAGAAATAAACCAAAAAAAAAATTGATTACAAAAGAAAATAATTGACTGCTCCCTTCAATACCAGTAATACATATATATATATAGCAGCAGACACCACTAACTCCTAAACTTAAGCATAACTAGGATTCTACATGATCTAAATAACAACTAATAAAATCCAACTTATTATCAATAACTCCACTACTCCTAATACTAAGCCAAAAATCAAGGAATGAATAGATAATCCATATTTCTACCACTGGTCCCACGTTGTAGTGTATACTAAGATCGTTGTATCTCAACATTGCTATCCTCTTTCACTACAACCTTGCCCCAAAGTTGAAGTTAATTGTAGCTCGACTTTTATGACTATTATTAACATCCTCTTCATTGTTTACATTGTCTCCTTTCAACAAGAGCAGTTAATGACCGTTGTACTTGTATCATAGGATAAATTTTTCTTTACAAATGAAGCAAAGCCCTTGTGCATGCCTCTTCTGTATTTCCTCCCATGAAAGTTGTTTTATTGTAGGCACAAGCCATAGAGGTTGAACAAATTTTTGTTCCCTAATTAATTGCTCGTATCTCCTTCTCATCAAACTTATAGCCTCCTTTAGTGTTTCTGGCTTGAACATACATATGCCATTTGCAATTTTAGGTCTTAACCCTTCTATGAATGTGTCCACCATTGCCTTTTAAGTCCACCTCTAAACTTGGTTGCCTAATCATTCAAATTATGTTTCATAATCTCATAAGGTTCCTGTTTATCGAATTTTAAAAAGTGCCTCGTTGAAGTCTTTACAGTATGTTCGTCTGAACCTAATGTAAAGTTCTGACTGAAAATTTTCCTATGTCACCTACTACCCCTCATCGTTGTATTTTTTGTGAGCCACCATTGGTTTACCTCTCCTTGAGGGTGGAAGGAGGCTAAGGAAACTTTTTTCCAGTTTGGAGTTTCATGAATCTTAAAAAAATGATTTACAAGGAAAAACCATTCAATGTGGTCGCTGCCATAGAACCTTAGGAATTCTAACTTTGTGGTCTTTAAAGAAAATAGTTGTTGCTCTATAGTTCCACAGTTTCCCTCTTAATTATTTAGAGAGCGACCTTGAGAATTACTACTTAATCCTTCTTTGTGAGAAAGGACCATATCGAACAACTTTGCGATTGCTTCTTCCATGCGTAGAAGTTGATCAGTTGCCTTGCTCAATTTGACTTTCAGCCATTACCACTTTGAGATTCTCAATTCATTCTTTGTTGGTCGACAGGTCTCTTATACCAATTGATAGGTCCTATCAAAGTTGTGCCTCACAAATAGATAAAAAGAAAAGAATATAAGAGTTATTTCTACTTATGGTGAGAAATAAACCAAAAAAACTTTTTAATTACAAAGGAAAACAACCGACTACTCCCTTCAATATCGGTCATACATACATATATATATAGTAGCAGACACTAAAAACTCCTAAACTTACGCATAACTATTCCACACTATCTAAATAATGGCTAGTAGAAGCCCACTTATTATCAATAACTCCACTACTCCTAATCCTAAGCCAAAAACAAGGAATAAATAGATAAACCATATTTTTATTGTTGGTCCCATGTTATGCGATCTACTGAGGTCATCGTATCTCAACATACTAGAGCTTCAATACAATGTTTATTGAACAATTATTATTTAACTAAGTTTTGAAAGACTGGATTTATGAGAAAACTCTTATGATCTGTAAATGTAGGTTGTGCAGTTGTTTTCTTTCTTGGATAAGGTAAGCTGTACTTTTCTTTCTTGGATAAGGTAAGTTATACCTATGAAAACTTGATCATGATGTGGCTTATATAAAAGGTTGATGATACAAGCATGGTCCCTGAACCAACTTGATGGACATGTAAATTGAATGAAGGCCTAGCTGATATCACTTATGCTTAGTAGAGTTCGGAAAACCATCATATACTTACACATCAGATTTCCAATTACGATTAATAGTTCGATCACTTGTCAACATGGCATTCATTCACGTGCAATGGCCAAAACGTGCTTCCAAAGGGTTTCTTTCACTAAGGATGAAAGTTTACTACAATTTGTAAAAGGTCGAGACTGCAAGGTCTAATTAAATCTATTGTCATGTCATATATATGAGATAATAGAACATTTATTGTTAACTTAATGGACTTGGCTGATATTGAACGGTTTCCTGATGATAGGGCCATAGGATTCTTCTTTAGGACATAAGGTGGTGAACTTCATATGGTTTAGTCTCTCAAACTTGTGTTGTTCCTGATATTCCAATTCAAGAGAGAGTAAAATTTTATTAGTTCACTTAGTAGTATCCCGAGGCATTCAATTCAGGCATTTTTTGGTTTGATTAGCTATGTTGTGTTGGTTAGGTGACTTTAAAACTTTGAATGACTTTGAAACAATTTTACTTTGAAAACCAATGAAATAAAGGCAAGTGCACCTATCATTAAAGTAATATAATGGAGTAAATTTCAGACTTCGAATGTCGATCCAACGGGAAAAAGCTTGATTAATTACTAGGTTGATTATATTACAATTATTTAGGAAAAACCTAGAAATTTTGATTAAAAATCTAAAAATTACTAAAATTATACTACCTTGGCTTACACACTTCAAAAATGATTTTTAATTGCTTTTGAAAAATTTTTAAAATTACCAAATGTGTAAATTAGCTAAGGATTGGATGATTGATGATTTAATTGAGCTTTAAAACACATTTAAGGTCTGATTAAATTCCTTCGCAAAATCAAAACAAATCTATGGTTAAGACTTTGCTTATTCTCCATTTAATCTTGTCTAAAGTTTGGTTATGCTTCAAAATGAAGTAAATGGGCTTTAATTTCAAGAAGATGAGTTCTGGAGAATTAATTTCAAAACTCTAACTTCCACAAAAAATCTAGGTTTGGTCATGCAATGATTGATTTATGTTGTTTAATGATTTTTCTAATAATTTAATATTATTTCTCATGCTTAAACTATCTTAAACACTAATCTTAAGTAAACAACTTAAAATTGGTTCATTGAGTCCTTAAATAAACAAAATCTAGACACTTTAACATGCCTTCAAACTCTTTCAAATCATCAAATCATCAACCCTTAGCCACAAAAATGATTAGCCATATATTTGCATCAAAACATACAAGATATGCATTTTATACAACATACTTTGATAGATCTGAAATTAAGAGCTTAAATGTAAATTTTAGATGTTACAATAAATCCCCAAAAGACTTATGGATGATTCTTGAACTCCTAACTTGATTCTGAACTCCAGCCAAGCTCTAATTCATCAAGATCTTGCAGAAAAATCAAGAACATTCATAGATATAAGCATAAAAATATCAACCTTGATTAATCCAAAAATTGGAACAATATAAGATATAATCTGAGTTTAGAAACCCCCTTAGATGATTCCTAGACTCATATATGAGTCTTAATAACAAACTCCAATATTTAAAAACTCAGAAACAATACACAAATTCGAAGAACTAAGTATTTAAAGCTTAGAACTAAAGAAAGAGACTAAGAGGAGAGAAGGGTGTTCTCTCTTATTTTTGCAAATCTAGCACTCTAATCTTCTTTGTGTTTTTTGTAAGTTTTTTTATGTTTCAGGACCTGGAGAGCTCCCCCACATGTGCTAGCAGACATCAACATTAATTAGGAACCCACTAGAGTTGAAATCTGGAAGTTTTGGAGTTGAAATTGTTGATTTTGTGATTAATAGCGCACTGTCTTCATACAACGACACCTTGAGAAGATGATGTTAATTCCCAACTTCAGAACCCATTAATAGCCCCATGTTCTTCCATTAACATGACCTTGTTAGGGGGACTTTAATGGTTAGAAAGGAGGGGCATTCTTCATGTTTTTACTCCAGTTTTCATGATTAAGCTCCATCCTGCAAATTAAGCATAATAACACATAAATTTAACAATTAGGCATTGAATTAGAGGACATAATTCAACAAATTAACCATTAAAACTCTATCAATTTGACTACTAACATTGATCTATTTTTTATAAATTATTTATCAATAGAAATACATAAAATCAAATAATGGAATTGAAATCGTATGTAAATATCTCATTCCAATACAGCTATATTCATAAAAAAAACATAAAATAAATATGAGAAATCTATCTTTAAGTTAAAGAAACAAATAATAAACACTACATCTTATGATTTGTCCCATCTAAATCCTATGAAAATTTAGTTCATAATCATATAATTGAATACAATAACAATAAAAAAAAGATAAAGGCATTGAAAAATTCATTATCATGATGTTGTTGTTTCTCCTCCTTTAATCACTCAAAAAATCTATAGAAGTGGTTTAAAATTGACCCTTGGTCTCTTGGTGGTGATCTTAGCTCATGTTCTATAAACAAAATCTAATAATGTACTAAATAAGAGCTAGGGCCTGACTGTCCCACAGCTAGGGCTAAGGCTATGGGGTTGGCGTTAAGATGAAGTCATGATCAAGGTCATGCCTTTTTTACTTCTTTAGCACTTTCTACTAGAAATTTCTATCACTTAGGCCCTAATCATGGGGCTGGGTGTGGAACTCACTAGAACTTCAATTTTCTTCCACTTTTTAATCTTAAAAATTATTTAACTCTTTTTATGAATAAATATGTCCGCCAAGGCTTAACATTCATTTTTATTAAATTTAACACGAGTAATATCACATTAAAATTTTAACATAATTAAGCATAAAATTTACATGAAAATTGCCTCAGACCTAGGATTTTAACTATCAAATCATGTTCAAAATATGTTTAGAAAGAGTACTATTAAGATATAATGAATTAAAAGATTTAGATAACATTGGAATAAACTCCCGAGAGATTTTAAACCTCAATCTCATTTCTTAGCTCCATGAAATCCTTAAAAGAAATATTGAATGTCTTATACCATAAATTAAAAGAAAATACAGTGTAAAACCTAAAAAAAATATGAAAAGTGACTAAATTTGGTCGAAAGTCTGAGTAAAATCTACTACAAAATCTTCTAAATATGATTATATGTCCTAATTAGGTTTAGGGTTGAATTTAAAGTGAATTTTCCATATTATCCTTAGATCCTTTGCTGGAACACGTCTCTAAAGGCATCAATAACCCTTAGTCTAACATTAATGATGCTATTATTCAACCTCATTTTTCTTATGTCTTCATAGTGTACTTCAATGGTGGTTTGGTCGAACTATAATGGTCTCATTAATGGTTCATGTTGTTTAACAATGTCTTCGTAGTATAGACCTACAAATTAAATAATAAAAAAATATTCAATAATTTAACATCAAAATAATAGTGAAGTCATAACAAATCATACTTTAAACTCCTATAAACTACACCCTTATCAATTAAGTATATTTAACAATGTCTAGAATGATCATTTGTAAATGTAATGAAATAGGTGTAGGCACCTCTAACATGAGAAATCATACGGCCATATACATCTAAATAGATACGCTTTAGTAACTCACTAGCATGTTATTCTTTTCTAGTAAAATTTTGGTCATCTTACTCAACAAATAAGATTCATAAGTTTCATATGATCAATAATCAAAAGGATCTAAATTTCTTTCTTTAGGTAACCAATTAGACAACTTATCGATATTTTGATTATAAATGGAAGTCAAGTCTATGATAAATGCCAGTTTAATGATCAAGAAATTCACTGAGTTACAATTACTAAATGGAAATAGATTATCTCATATCTACTGTTTAGCTGCAAATACATAACCTGCTTTATATCTAAGCTATAGCCATAGCCCACATTATATCGAGGCTATAGCCTCTTTAAGCTACTGTATTTGTTATAATTCATCAAAACTCTAATATACATGTTTTGAATTTATAAAACTTTGCAATTCTAGTTTCATTTGTATGAATCACTTTACAAGATGGATTTTGGGCGCTTAATTTTCTTTTATTACTATTTATGTTAAAAATCTAATTCGTACAAAATATTTGTAAGTAATAATATCTAAAATGTCACTTTTATAAAAAGGACAACTTTTACTCTTAAATATAAAAACAAATCAATTCATACCTAAAGAAGAAATGGAAATAATGTTGTAGTAATAACTGGAGCACAACAACAATTATTAGGTTCAAGTACAAGAGTAGAAGGAAAAGCTAAATAACAAATTCTGACACTAATGCAGTAACTCTTACTCCATTGCTAAGTCATAAGTCTATTTCGCCTTTCCTTAATAATCTACTCCTTGTTAACACTTGCACATTAGTACAAATGATAGATCCATCACCTGTATTTAATACCCAAGAATATGAAACAAAAGTATAAAAATTTATCTCAATCATAAACATACCTATTGATGAAGATACCTTTAGCTTCATTTTTGTCAAGCTACCAAGATAATCTTTGTAGTTTCTCTTTCAGTGCCCATTAACTCTATAATAGAAACAAATGCCTTTATTATTATTCTTCTTGACACTTTCGATTAGTTTTTCTACCTTAGTAAAAGTCTTTTGTTTTTTGTCCTTATTCTTCTTGACAATCTTTCTCTTGCTCTTGAAGAACCAATAACAAGAACATAATTGGATTATTTCTTAAGGTACTCTTGTACAATCTTGAACATGTTTAATAGTTTAGGTAATGTTACATTTTTCTGGTTTATGTGAAAGTCCATGATGAATTGTAAAAAATTCAGCTTTGAGAGATTAAAACACTAGATCAATGCTCAATTTATAGTCCATGATATAATCTAGTGAACCAATTTTTTCAATATAGCAAATTATCTTCAGTACATATAATTCTATTAAATATCTTGGTACTAACCTACTTGAAAACAAAAATCAAGAATTCTCAAACCTTTCCACTTAACATTGTTTACCAAATAAATTTTAAAAATGTAATATAATAGTCTTGACGTCTATGCTTTGATGTTGACATTTAAGTTTAAGAGATATTCTAGCTAGCATCACATATGTAGCTTGCTTGTATTCATTTACATGATGTTTCTATCTCTCCCAAACATTATTTTTTGCATTTACATCAAGTTCAAATAGAATTGTAGTGTCAAGAAGATATGACTCCTTCTCTTACTTGAGATCAATTATTAAGTTACATAGTCACTTAAAGAACTGAGGTTCAATTAATTTATTAGCCTCTATGATGTTCCTCAATGGAAAATTTATACGCATTTTTTCTAATAACCTAAACATAAAAGAGCAAGTATTAGTTGTTTTACAAAATCAAATAGAATAACGACTTGAATAAAAATATTTAGTTATTTCCACTATGATAGGAATGATTTTTTTATGCTTTTGTATGTTAATTCACTTGTATTGATCTCTATTTTTGGTTTAAAAGTGCTCAATTTGTGTTATTATGTGTTGTATGATAAGGTTAATTTATTAACACAATTTGGAGAGAATTGGAGCCAAAAAAAAAAAGGAAGAAAGTTGATGTTCAAAACATCAGCAGTGTTTGAATGCAACCACCATTGAACATGTAATAACCACTTTTAAAGGTCAATAATTACATCTTTAATGGTGGTTTAAAGCAGGCCACCATTGATGGTTAATGAACCGCCATTGAAGGTTCTGCTAGCAGAAAAAAATAAGGATAAAGAGGTCTTTTTGCCATCCTAGGTTTTACCATAATTGGAAAGGGTATAAAAGGGCTAAAGGAAGATAGAGGCATCATTAGAGAGTAGAAATTCCATTCATTAAAGCTTCATCTTATTTTTCTTCATGTTTTAGGTTTCTTGATTGTGTTTTTGCTATTGTTTCAATTTCAATTAGTATAAATCAGTGTTTTAGGTAGTATTGCTCTTCATTTACAGTTTTTGAATGTTTTGAATGGTATATTTTAATATTTTAATATTTTATTACATTTAGATTAGATGAATGATGGATTTTGAGCTTAAAATTCATGAACAATGTATGGATGCTTGATTTTAATTTAATGGATAGATTTCTTTTCCAATTCCAGCCCTTATCTTAGTTGTTTAAACATGGGTTTTTATGATTTTAGTTTTGTCTTTATGGATTAATGATTATGTGGTGGATTAACTCATTGTTTTTATTTATTTTGTGAGGTTTTAAATTGGGTTTTACCTTATGGTTGAAGTTCGTGCATGTTCTTAGGTTATAAATTCTTTAATTTTAGTTTGTTCCCTATTCTTGATGCTAGAGGTTCTGTTTTAATGTGTTTAATTTTGGGTTTTATGTGTTGACTTGAATTAAATTGATTGTTAGAGTAAAAATCTTAGGCTTCCATTAAATTAATGTTGAATCTCAATTTTCATTACTTGTCTTCATTTTCCCAATATTTTTACATTGGATGTATTTTTTGTTTTTTTTACAATTAACATATGTGGCTAAGTGTTTAAGGGTTTGAAGGTATTTTAGGGATGATGGGAAAATAGTGAGAATGAGGTTAGATTTTTATTGAATTGGTGGTTCTAGACTTAGGTTGGATTGGAAATTAGGTTTATTGTCAAAGCTTAGGTGTTATTGTTAACCTTGATAACCCTTTTTATAATTCCTAATTAAATGGCTAGGATTGAACCTTTTAATACGTAATAGCCATTAGCAGTTTTCATAAGTAGCAACAGATTAATTGGTTTTGTAAGCAAACTTAACCAATTAGTCTAAGTTTTCAATCCTTTAGGTTACACCTTCTGAGTTTATATGTTAGTGGCCTAAGTTAGTATTTCCTTATTGCCTAATGCTTCTTCGATATTAAACTTAGAAAGCATCTTCTAGGTTATAACAAAGCTAGGGGTATTTCTAATGCTTGTTAGATTTACCTATTTTCAAAGGACTTAGAATTTGAGAGCTTGTTTGGATTTATAGGAATTTTAGCTAGAATCTATAGGCATTTTAGCTATAACACCTTTTGTTTAGATTCGAGGATTGATGATTGTCCTAGAATTTTGATGATGCCTTCTACCCATTTTTTATATTATTATTAGTGCTATCATATTTTGCATTGTGTTTATTTATTTAGTTGAATTCATTACGTCTTAGCTTACTTATCTTTCATTGCATTAGAGGTTTTTTTTTATTTTTTTATACAACATTTGAAACATCAATTGCATCCTAGCTCCTTGTGGTTTGACCCTATCTTGCCATTCTTCATAGTGCAGTCTAGTTAGGTTTATTATTTAGCAGTTAAAGATGAGTTGTCACACTACTTTGAACAAATAAATACCCCTCACTATTAGTTTAAGAAATTGTCATATAATTTCCTACTAAGCTAGGATCCTATTCTAATTTGATTGTTCTTAATTTTGTCTAATAAACACACTAAATTAAAATTAGATACATAACATTCTTATTAATTACATCTCATGTAACTCATAAATCCATTAGATGACATCTATTTCTCAAAACTTATCTTATATGTTTTTTTTGAAATACAAAAGAATTAAATTAAGGGAGGCCAAAGCCTAGAAAAAGATATAAGGTGCGTTTATAGAGTACATGATCAACATTAAAGAATAGAAGCCTACAATAAACTCTAACTACTAAGCACCATAGAAGAATAAGCTAAATTAGTTCTTTCCACATTTAACCATTTTCTAATCTAATTACAAATTTCCAAAACAAAGGTTCTAACGCCTTTGTTATGAAGTCTGGACCTAACATTAACTCTAATTTTATATAGTCATAAGTTTACTCATCTCAGTAACACAAATTTAGTTAAGTAGGATGCATTTTTATATAACTAAACATGTTTAGGTTAAAAATAACTTTGAGTTTGTTTAACAAACCTTATAATAAATAAAACTCTAGTTTATTTTTATAATTATGAAAGACAACAATTATGTTTTGAACATATACTAAGTATTTTAATGAGAGATTTAAATTTTTTTCTCATTATAATGAATATAGTCTTATTTTGCAAATTATATCTAACATAATCTAATTATGAAATATAACCCCTAACACTTTGCTTTATTCTAATTTTCATAAGGTAACATATTTAATTTAATAATTTAACTCTTGAAAATTAAATTAAATTAAATTATACATGTGATCCTAATATATGTAACCTTTTGAAAACATTTTCCAAAATCTTAGAAAATAATTTTTTTAAAAAAATAAAATTTAAAATTTATTAGGAATTTAACCTAATTTAATTTTAATGTAATTAATACAATTAAAATCCTTTTAAAAAATAAAATTGGAAGAGGGTTTGCTAGTGCTTGTAATGCATAAGTCAGTGTTTTCTTTTTTCTTTTTTCTTATAAGGCACGTGTATAGATCTCTACCCTTATGACCCCATAGGACATGCACCTATCGTCCTCTCCATAACTTTTTCTTTCTGCCTTTGTCATTAATTGCTCCCCCATCTATCACCCATCATCTACTGTCCCCCCTCCACTGTATCTCCTTCCATTCGTACTAGTGATTTGCTAGTATCTTTTATGTTTTTTACTTCTTGTTACAAACTCTGCCTAGTGCCATTATGAATCTCGATTTAATTTCAAGTGACATTGTCAGTTACTATTTTAACCATCCACGACATCACTTTTTTTTCTAAATGCGTGTGCTAAGTGTTGCCTTACCAATAGTAGCCACTAGCATCATCATTGATTAATAGCACAAGCCCACCAATGGGAGCCTAAATCATAGTAATTCAAGAGTTTTTCTTTCTTCAGAATTTTTGAAAACAAATAATTATTAATTACCTCTTATGCTTTTTAGTTACAATAAAAATTTAAATTTCAAAATTTTAAATTTTAGATTTTAAAAATCCTATAATTTTTGCCTCTTAGATCCAAAAAATCAAGGAAAAGTAGGAAATCCAAATTTGAGAACTCATATATTTTTAGAAAATATGTGGACAATGCATTCATCATTTTTCCAAAATAGAAAATGTTTTTAGGGAACATATTAAGAAGAAATTTCCAAAATCTATTGTCATAGTTATAGGATAGAATTGTATATTTTTTTAGAAATGGAAAATATAAACAAATAAGGTAGCATAACATAGAACAATTCCATATTCCAAAGGTAGATAGTTTCAAAGACATGGTATATGTAATTCTTAAAAATTAATCAAATTAATAATAATTAAGTATATGAATCAAATCAAACTTATTAAAACTTGCTCTTATACTACTATTTGAGAAATCAAATATGATTGAATCAAGAGCATAGTGAAATTGTTTTTACAATTTTTCTATACTTTATTGAATTTAACTTCAAAAATAAACAAAAAATAAAATAACATAAAAAGTTTTAATCACACCTTATTGTACTTTCCTGTTGAATCTTTTCTTCCTTACAAATCCGTCAATTTAAGTTATTTAAATATACCTATAATGGCATCCATAAGTTTAGTTTAAAGAGAACTCAAAATAATTTTTAAAGGAAGAAGAACAATAGTGCTAATAGTCTCTTTATTCTCCTTCCTTCTATATAAGAAAATACAATTTTTAATATTAAAATTAAATATAAATTACATTTGAAGTCTAACAGTAATTATAATTATTCTTAATATAATTAAATATTATATATTTAATTCTTTGAAGTTTGTTTAACTTCACAATTAATTCCAACTTAATTAATTTTTCTCCTCTAGTAAACTTTTATGTGTGACCCATTGGTTCTTAATATATTGAAAATATTTATAAATTATAATTTTCATTTATAATCAGAAATAGATAAATTAAAATCTTTTAATATATCTTTAGGTCCCCTTTTAGTTTATTTATAGTTTTCTAAATAAATAATTTATAATCATAAATTAAGATTGACATATAGTAACAAATTATGACCACTTAAATATTAGGAATATCAAAATCGTTTGATTAACTTGTCCACATATGATTACAATGTTTAATTTAATCCTTTCTTTATCCAACATTCTATTTGGAAATGAAGTATGAAATCAATATCTACTTTAAATAGTTCAATCATGTTTATTCTTACTTATTAGTAAATTATTTACAATTCATTTTTAAAAGCAGCCTTTTCAAATTTCAATTCACTATCGCCAAAGGATTTCTAAATTATTACTAATCAAGAACAATGAAATATTCTCACTAATTATTTTAGGGTGAAAATTCCTTTATAAATTTATTTAACTATCTCTTTACAATCCATACTATATATAATTACTATAAACAAAGCTACTCCATAAAATAGGTCATAAATAGCATCTAAATATATTACTTCTTATATTAGATAACGTTGGTAATCTTAAGTTTATGGATTAACTATACAACCATTATAATAAGGTAATCCACAAAATTAGTGTCTTATTTAAGATCCTTATAATCGAATTAATTCATTGAACTTTTTATCTAATATGCACCCATGTATTAGTAAGTGATAGTTGGGTGCATTTGCAATGTATGATTATATGCTATTTGTGTATTATAAATATTAAATGACATGTATCGCATTATAGTTGTTTATAATTGATAATTGTTGTATACTTACTTGTATGCTAGGTATGTATGATAATACACAGTGCAATCTTGATACCATGATTGGACGTTATGAACTAAGAAATGATTGTTATATAATCGTCTAATGTTATTGTGATGATTGTGGTAATTTGATTATACAAAACACTTGTGTTGAGCCATGGATGGTTTTATCTTTATTTTGATGATGAAAAAAAATCATTACTAATGAGTTTATTGATTTTGATATGTTTAGATAGGTTTTGGAGATGTATAATAAAGGTGTATGTATGTTAGAGCCTTGAATATTAACAAACATGTTGAAGTTTGTATTGAAGCATTAAAGTATGTTAGGTATGGTTAAAGATCAAGATTGAAAGAGAAGCAATGAATTAAGATGATTGATGGATAGAAGATCAAGTTCAAGAGTAGAATTTGATAGGTTGTTTTATGTAATTTTTTTAAGTCTCTTCTTTGGCCTTACCATGTGCTAAAAGGGCTCACATATCACATATTGCAATTATATTTAATGATTTACATATAGGATGCATAATCAAGATATGATGTATGAGATTGTTTTGCTTGGAAATCCTCATGGTTTAAGAATGAATGTCTGTATATGATTACATGTGATGTGAGTATATGAGTATATGTGAAAAAATTATTATGCTAAGTGGTTAGTAAATGAGTTGTGTAAATTGATAAGTTTTATGAAATTGGCATGATTTAAGTGCTAAGGAATTGGATAAATTGGTCAAAGAAATGTGGTAATTGAATGTGATGTTATTGAAATTGAAAGGGTTAGGATAAATGTTAAGGAAATTTTGTAAATTGATGAATATGAACATGTTAAGTTATATGATTAAGTTCATTTGTGTAAATGTTGTTAACTGATAGTCATGTATTAGTCTTTATTTTTCTAAGTATTTAACACGTGAGAGGCTTGTTTTTTTTATGTATTTAAGATTAAATCGTTGTTCCTTTGGTTTTGATTGTTGTTTTTTACATTTCGAAATTTGAGTTGTTGATTTTAGGATAAGGTTTAGGTCTTATTGATGTATAAACTTAATGTGCAGGTGGAATGGACTTAGAAAAGAAGAATGGAGCAGTAGAAGAAGAGAACCACGCACCAAGAGGTGCCATGGTCATGGCATGACACCAAGGTCATGGCATCTCAGTACACACTCTTACACGATCCCTTTCTAGCAAGATTTTGTCACGTGATTAACATAATTTCGGATAGATGGGACTCTCTGGGGATATATAAACAAACATTAAAACCTAGGATTTGCCAAAAAAATACTTTGGGACTTGCCTTTGAAGCCAAGAAACATATTTTCAAGCTTCAAGAGGATAAAAATCAAGATCAATTGTTAAATTATTCAAGGGCTCTACAGATTTCCAATTTTTCAGCTTGGGAAGAAGAAAGAAAAAAACACAAACCAATTGTTGTTCTTTTCATTCTTCTTATTATGTTTTGTTTTATGGAAAACATTGTTGTTGTCAAACGTATTTACATTATGAGTGGATGAACATTTTATAGAGGTTGCTCTTTAAAATATTTGTGAACTCTTGTGTTATCTATTAAACTTATATCTTACAATAAATCAAGAGAGTGACCTAAGCATTCTATGAGGAGTGTACAATGAGAGTTGACATTCAATTAGACCTATAGATAACAAGTTTATTAATTGAATAGAGAGAGAGTTATCAATTGATTAATAGATTGCCTATAGATTACTTTATAATTAGTTAGGTTTTTAGGAAAGGCTCTGCAGGTTGAGAGATTGCAAGGTTAATTCTAACGTATTCATCTAAGGAAACTTAGTTACACCTTAAGAGAAGATGGCTAAAATATTAGGAAACCATGGGCCAAATATAAATTAAATCAATAAACAAGAGGGAACCAAATAGGGATAAGAGTAATTTCTAGACTTTAGTTTTGATTTCCAAAGTTCTACTTTATAGTTTTGTTAATTGTTCATTGTTAGTTTCCTATTATATTATATTTTTGAAATTTGCCTCCTAAACATGTTCCTTAAAAAAGTGTAGTTCGAATTAATTGGGTGACTAAATTCAATCATAATGGGATTGATACCATTATATTATAATTTTACATTTTGTATAACAATTGTAGATTTTGTATAATTGCGATATAGTATAAAGATAATGAGTATCGCAAAGGTGCTCATTAAGTTTTTGATGTCGTTGTTGATGATTGGTGATTTAACATCTTATTTGGTTTCAATGACTTTAATTTAAGGGTTTTGATACTTTTCCTTTTTATTTGTAGGTTTATGAACATAAGTAGCATA
This sequence comes from Pinacopodium congolense, assembly GCA_028565735.1. Classification (NCBI taxonomy): domain Eukaryota; kingdom Viridiplantae; phylum Streptophyta; class Magnoliopsida; order Malpighiales; family Erythroxylaceae; genus Pinacopodium; species Pinacopodium congolense. Next base: position 3,965 of record JAOXYD010065123.1, on the reverse strand, counting down.
TAAAAGTCAAACAAGCAAAGTGATGAAGAGCTTTTGGATATCATAAGGCACGAGAGAGAGTTAAAATGATCTAGACACCAAGAAAGGGTTAAAATAAATATAGTGGAAGAATGTGAACAAGGAGGAGGCCAACAGATGCTCATGGACTTGATGAGGCTGAGATTTAATGATAATCAACAAGGGATCACATGGCCTCCTGTATAAGCGAATCAATTTGAGATCAATCCATCCTTATTAAACATGCTCCAATCAAGTGTTTAGTTCTATGGTTTGACACATGAGGATCCTAACACCCATCTAGCTAATTTCTTGGAGATATGTGACACCTTCACGTATAATAGATTGTCAGAAGATGCAACTAAGTTGAGGTTGTTCCCATTCATCTTAAAAGATAGAGTAAAAGCGTGGTTGAATTCCCTCAACCCCGAGAACATAACTACTTGGGACCAGCTAGCACAAGCCTTCCTTACCAAATACTTTCCATTAAGTAAGATAACGAGGCTTGTAAAGGAGATTAAAAACCTCCAATAAAGTGATAGAGAGTCATTACATGAGGCTTAGAAGAGGTTTAAAGAGCTACAAAGGTGCTATCTATGCCAAAATCTCTTACGGGAATTCATATTACAAACATTTTATAATGGGGTGAACCACAGTACGAGATGCAAAATTAATGTGGCGGTTGGAGGATCATTAATGAGGAAGACCATTGATGCAGTCCATGATCTCTGCTACTTAAAACAAATGAAGATAGAAGGAAAAGCTTCTCTCTTAACTTTCAGACTTGATTTCTTGCAACTGATTTCATGTTTCTCTGTTATTTTTTTTTGTTTTTTAGAGCTCCAGTAGCCTCCCACTTGCACTTGCAAATAAGCAAAATTAATGAATAACATGTCACAACTACAATATTTGAGATTTGGAGAGGATATGCTACCTAACTACCAATACGACGGGTTGACTCGAGGTAATACAGTGCCATGATCCTGCCGTATTGGCCATGTGACTGCATGAATATGGGGGTCTCTCAAGACCCGCATATTAGTCTTGGAAAGCTCCTAATTTGCTATCTTTTTACTTCTTTCTTCCCCTAATCTTCATCATTAATCTAATAAGTGATGCTTAATCTAGGGTATCTTCACTAATCCTAGATTATTTGATGGTAATATCCTAAGTGATCAGTTCAGGAAAAACATTAAGCATTTAATAAATAAAGATTAATTCACTAATCATAAATTAACTTTTAATTAACACAATTAACCATCAATAAACACATGTAACAACCTAACTAAATTGAAATTAAACTTTAAGCATAGAAATTAATCATGATCAAAAGATGATTAACTTAAACAATATAAACCTTGATTAATTAACAAATAAAACCATAACACACAAGATTAAAGTTTATAACCATATGATTATAGTTTCTCGATTCATAACATTCAGATTTGAGAACATAAATTAATAAAAGATAACAAGATCAAACATAACATGCCTATAACTTTGATTAATTAACATAATAACTACATAAAAACTAAATTAAGAGTTGGAAGTCACCAAATAACATCCCTAAATGATGATTCAACTCATAATCACATTTAGGTAGCTTTTGGAATCCAACTACAATCTAACAACACTAGTTACAAAAGATTTAAATGAAAAACCAACATAAACTAAGTTAAATCTAAAAAACACAAAAGGAAAACAAGTTTTTACCTAAACTAGCTGCTTCTCTAGCTTTAGACAAAGCCTTTGATCTTATAGGAAGAGCTGCTATAAGTTATAGTAAAAAGCCAGCCTCAATTATTGAAGAACTGGCTAGAAAATGCAGCCATTAACTTAATATAGTGGGCTCACCACCTTAATACAACAGTTTTCTTTGATACCAATACAGGGTCTTCCATGTGTGCTTCTAGAATTTTACTCCTTTTGCTTTGTTTACAATTCTTCAATTATTCACATCAAACTACAAATTAAACAATTTCAAACATAAATTAAACATTTAAGCATTGAAATAGGGGTAAATTTACATTAAATAACACTTAAAACACTATTAATCTGACCCCCAACACTTTCTTCATCCATAAAAAATAATGACGTGTGGAAATATATAAAATTAATTAATCACATCAAATCGTAAATGCATTTAAATCATTTCATTATTTTTCAATGTTCAACCTAAATTACAAAAATCAATTCAACATGTAAAAGGTAAATACACTAAGTTTAATGCATCGTCTTTTTGACACTTTCACATCCTTTAAGTAATTTAAATCATAATTTAATTAATCACATAATTAATTAAATACATAAGTAGATTATTTGAGAAGTCATTTCATTCTATTTATGTGAAGGTGAACATTTTGTCATGAATAACCTCAAGTTACTCAATTGAGTCACATTAAATTAATCGACTATTAGTCCCACTCATAACTTCAGCCTTATACATATATATATACATTGCTTTCTTCTTTTTCTCTTCCTTTTTATTTTTTATTATATATTTTCTCTCTTTTTCTTTCATTTATTCATTTTTTAATATATACATACATATAAGATTAGAAATCAAAGGAGTGGATTATGCTTATTTATTTAAATAATTAACTAATTAATGTTAATTAAAATTTTTTTAAGGATTAATTTTGGTTCTTTCTCGTTTTTCTTCGAATGATAAAAGTTCCTTAAAAGAAGTTACAAAATTATTCAAGAAGTTATATTTTATATGTAGAATATCATTATAATAATCAGGTATTCGTTATCTAAATTACGAAATGAGTTAAAGGCATTTAGTCATTAATAGTCAAAATCAATCATCTAACATTTCAAATTGTCAAAATAATTGAATTCAAATGAAAGCAAAGACAATAAGAACTACCAAAATTTATAGATTATGATGAAATTGATGATACCTTAAAGTCACAATACACAAGTGTATAATGTATAAGAAATCGATTCATAAAATGAACTGTATAATAATCCCTAATGTGTATAAAAGGTAAATTCCCTCCCCCATAATTAAAGTAAACATTATTATCAATGTTTATAAAGTAAAGAAATGCAACAAGAAGGAGACTAAGGAAAGGAATACACCCGTTTGACTAAGGCATTATGGTTTGTTAAATCAATTTAATGAGCAAGAACTAAAAACATTAAAAAGATCAAACATAGAAAATAACAAAATATGCCCCAATTATATAATATGGAACAAAGTACATCAAAGAGCTAAAATACATCAAAATGTATAAATTAGATCCAAAACAACCTATACTACGAAATGGAAATGAAAACACACGAATAAAAGCAAAAATCCTAAGACAAGTAAACAATCCAAATCCTAACTACAAGGACTTTAACCATATAAATCCAAATCTCGATCCCTTTGAGAATAGGATCATTGATACTCCTCAAGCCGTGCTAAGCATGAGTCCATGCTGGCCATATGACGATCCATACTACCTAAACGAGCCTCAACAACACCATAAAACTCAAACATCTCTAAAGAAAGTCGAGACTTCATATTGGTCGAGAAAGTTATGAAACCAATCATAGGATTAGTAATAAAAGGTAGAGGTGGTACAACAGGTGAAGAATGACGAGGTGGATGCACATTCAGTGTAGCCTCAGATGAAGCTACACCTATCTCCTCTTCTAGCACATTAGGATCATTATGAGTAGATGAAGACTCGAACTGCTCATCCCTTGCTAAACGAAGCCATACTTCTTATACTCACGCAAGCTTCCATAATTTCAGGGTACCGATATTGATCTAAGTATAACGACCCTTATCCACTGCCACCTTAAAATCAACATTATCTCTTGCTGTCTAAAAGATCCTACTCAATAATTTAGGGAAGTAGAAAGTCTTGCTTGGTTTGTGCATCCTCACCACTTCCCTCACTAATTCGTGGGTGGATGCTGTAATACCTTCTATGAGAGTCTCTATATTGTCAAGCCTAGCCTCATTCTCATAG
>JAOXYD010065112.1:0-12821 GCA_028565735.1 Pinacopodium congolense | reverse complement strand
AATTGTAAGTTTCTTTTGGTATAATTACTTATTAACCACTTATTTTTAAGTTCATACGAAGCACATCCTAAAATTTTCCATCTTATAACTAAATCACTTACTTTTCCCCTTTTAATCTTCTCAAATAACCCATTTAGTTTTTATTTAGTCACATAAACTATTATATTCGTATAAGTAAAATTTTAAAAGCCTTGTAATCAATTTTTTTCTTTAGATTAAAAAAACTGACTTAAGTTAAGCGGCTCATTTTAAAATTTTTAGTAAACAAATTAAAATTCTCATTTTTAATTATTAATAGCATTACGAATAATTATCTAAAAATTTTAATTAAGCATATTGTTATTGAGAATTTCGAATTTGGAAAATGACAAACAAATTTTTTTATTCATACATATATGAAACTTCATTTAACCAAATGGGTCAACCCGCGTTGACCCGATCTGAATTTGACCCAACTTGAACTCCACTCGACCTGAAATTAACCCGACCTGAAATTGGCATGAACCTAAATTAACCCTACCCGAACCCGAATTAGTGTTAATCCGAAATGACCGAACTCGAACTCGACCTAATCCACCCGATTGACATCCCTAGCCATGAGTTGCCCAACAAATGGCCAAGCTCTATCCTACCTAGCCAGGAGAGGGGTTGTAGATGAAAAAAAAAAACAAGGCAAAGACGGAGCGAGAATGAGGTAAAGAAAAACATATTTTGTATATTTTTTTATGAGTTTAGAGTACGATTGATAATATCATCAGTTGTTGTTTTTTGTTTCAATTTTCAAAAGTACAAAAACTAATGATTGAATCATATTTGGTTTCATTTTCTTGTTATGTTATTAATTGACTCTGCTTGTGATGAAAACAAAAACAAAAAACAAGTTGTGTTGTTGCATTTCGTTTTTTTATTGCTTGTGTTTTGGTTTTAACACAACAAAACAAAGAGCTCTCCAACTCCTGGCACACAGCTCTCCCTCCAGCTCAGTCTTTGCTGCGCGTACAACCCTATCCTTCTGTTCAGCTTCTCACCCTCCCACTAACTCATGACAACGCGCAATCACCCATCCCATTGCTATTGGATAGGTTGCGACAACTGAATCGCACGGATCTCTATTCAGAGTTCTCCCTATTCGTGTCATTGTTGGTTTCTAGATCTGGTTACGTCTTCACTGTTGGTGTTTGGATCTAGTCACATCTCCACTACTGATGTTTGGATCTGGTCTTGTCTCTACCGCATAACCAACCACCATCGTCATCATCATTACCATTACACCAGCAGCCATCGCCATCTGTAGCTAGTTTTAGAGGAGGACTCTGCATTTGATAATAAATTACTTTTATTTATTATTAACATTTATTACTAATAATTATTATTCATAATTATTAATATTATATTTATATAATCTTTATAATTAATAAGAATTTTTATTAATGTAATTTCAATATTTGATTTAATTTAAATTTAATTTAAATAATTTAATTTTAATATTAACATATATTACAATAAAAATAATACGTTTAATAAATCACAAAAAGATAGCAATAAAAAATAAAAACATAAAATAGAACATAACAAACTAAAAATAGCAACCAAAAATAGAAATAAAAAATAAAAAACAAAAGCTAAACCAAACAAGTCATTACCCATAAATCCATAAATCAGCTTCCTAAATTTAAATCTCATTACCTAAATTTAAGGCATAACAAAACTTTAAACTAAGTTTGATGGAGAAAAGTCATAAGTCTTAACCATAGCTTTGTCTCGAATTCATGAAGGAACTTTAATTCAACTTTTAAAATTGTTAAGAGCTTGATTAATTCATTTAATCACCTAGTACTTATCTGAATTCCATAATTTAATACTTTTTAGTATTTTAAAAATCATTTTTTAAATCAAAATTTCAAGGTTTGAAGCATAGTAAGATAATTTAGTGGTTTTTCATCTTTTTAATCATTTATTTTATAATTTCCTAGAAAATTATAATATAATTAATCTGGTACTTAACTAATCACAAGTTCCTCATGGGTTTGACAATCAGAGTCTTAAAATTATTCCTCTTTATTACTTTTGTGATAGGTGCACTTGCTTAAATTTCGTTATTTTTCAAAGTAAAATCATTAAAAACATTTCAATTTTCTAAGTCACCTAACCAAAGCAACATTACCATAGAGAGCTATTTATGATAGGTTAAATTTATATGTTTATTCCTATATTTATTAGTGAATTTTACCCATTATCTGCTTAATTAGTCTCTTAATAACTTATTTTTGTGTAGTTTAGAAATTTATTAGATTAATAAAATAAAAAAAACAATTTGAGGAGAAAAGATTTAAAAGCAAAATGGTCTGAGACAATGGAACTATTATAATTAGAAGGAAGATGTCGTTATGGTGTTATATTGAAGCCAAAAGCATATGTCTGCATATATTGGCAATTTTATTATGCAACATGCTATCATTGTTGATCCCGATGAAGACAAAGACATAACGGCCCTGGAGAATAGTGATATACTACTTCCTCTCAAATGTTTTGGTTTATGAAAGGCCAAGGGAAAAGAAGAGTTTGAAGCTTATAAAGAAACCCCTTTAACCTAATTTTCATAATTATGGTTCATTATTGCTATTCAGCCATAAAAACATAAAGAAAGAAAGGCAAAGCATTCATGAGGGAGTTCTTATTTATTTCAACTGCTCTATAATATTCTTTCATTCATAGTTTGATAGCTAAGTGTTAAAGACAAGTACAACTATTGGGAAAGTGCTTCAAGACAAACCAAAGAAGCATGGATTGGGTGACAACAAGTGTAAAGTCTTAGATAAGGCGCTATTAGCATTTACATGATTAACTGTCTCTACTTTGGGGTACTTTTATTTGTATTCATTTTTTCTTTAATGATTACTTTTATATAGGAATGTTATTTTTTGTTAATTTAATATATTTGTTGAAAAAGCATATTATTTATGGTTGTAATTCAAATATTAGGTTATGTGGTAGCACACAATTAAATTGATTTCATAAGTTGTGTTAATATAATAAGGATATGAAATTATTCTTGCCAAATAGTAAAACCATTGGATTAAAATTTTTATTTAATTCCTTAGATCAATCTCATTTGACTGTTATTTGTTAGCTTAGTTTAATTGATTTAATAATTAATTAGGTAAACTAATAACTTGATGTTTAGACTAGTACATGCTATTATTCCTCATGGAAATGATACTAAGCTCACTGATATATTATAGAAGCAATAAGTACACTTGCCTAAAGTTATGTAGTAGTATAAAAGTAGTTGTTTTAATATTAAAACTTAGAATGAAAACGATCAAGTTTCCATTTTCGTTGTTTGAGAATTGTCTAGAGATACTAGGAGAAATTTAAAGTTATTACCTTAAATACATTTTTACTTCTATTTTTTTTTATTTTGATTTTTGTATTTTTGATGTTTTTCATTTTATTCAGCACTTACATTTTTTATTATTATAGGTGATTTTTTATAGTTTATAACAAGGATCTCTAATTCGAATCTTGTGGAAGCCAAACCTAACATGAAGATATTAGCTCCCATAGACCATAGGGAGAGGCTTAAGTAAGAGAAATAACTAAGAGTATAATCATAAGAGTTAGTAAAGACAGTAGAAGAAGATAAACCTTGTTTAATATCTGATTATGCAAAACCATCAATCCATAGGACACAGTCAAGTAAAGTGAGCACCTTCATAAATATGAAAAACATTAGGATAAAGTTCAATGTCATCTTGATGGTCTAATAGTTTGTGAAATATGATGGATTGCCTAATGAATACCCTAACATTGACAAAGTCATTTTCTTGAAGACATGTGATACTATTAAGATCATTTGAGCACTGAATAATGTAATTAAAATATAATTGTTTCCATTTTCATTAAATGACTAAGCAAAGAAAATTTTAAACTCCCTACCTCTAGGATCAAGTACTACATGGTATATCCTAGTTAAAAACTTTGTGATGAAGTATTTTTTGCCCCCCAAGATTACCAATTTAAGAAATGATATTTCTACATTTATGCAATTAGATAAAGAGACCTTATAAGAGACATAGTAGCATCGTAAGGTCCTTTTGAGGAGATTTCCACACCATGGTCTACCTACTTGGCTCCAAGTTTAAACATTCTATAATGTGTTTAACCATCCCACTAAGTATATGAATGATGTGGTAGTTGGTAAGAGTTTGTATCATAAAACTCCTAAGGTAGGTTAGGAATTGATAGAGGAGATGGCCATGAATAACCATCAATTGTAGACGAGTAGATGAAAATTTATAAAAGCAATAGGGATACATCAAGTGGATGCTTTTTCCACATTGGCAACTAATCTGGAGTTAGTAAATAGCAAAAATGGAAAATTCAGTTCAGCGAGCAAGCTGACACCAATGATGGCCTGTGATTGGTCTGAAGGAAGTCATACTAGTCAAGAGTATCAGATAGGAAATACTTTTTCTCAAATAGGGCACGTTAACTACATTGGCTATAATCTAAGGAATAATAACCCTTACAGTAACATGTACAATTTGAGTGGAGGCATCACTTAAATTTCTAATGAAGTAATCAATCTAATGGAAGGCAAACTCCTCTTAGATATCACCAATAGTAAGAGAAGGAATTAAGCTTAAAAGAGATGATGACATAAGCTATTTTTTCATTTAAAACTTGGTTTCATTTTTTAGAAATTTCTAAAAGAAAGCAAGAGGCTTTAATCCATAATATTAAGAACCAAATTAAGGAAAGACCTAAAAAATGTTTACCAAGCAACATTAAGGAAAATACAACAAAGTATACCAAGGCAATGACAGTAAGAAGCGGAAAGGAGCTGATTAATGAGCCTAAAGAGAAGAATCAACTAGATGTTGATGATGAGTCGACAGATAAAGAATAGAAAAAGGATAGTATTGGAGAGGAAAAATGTTCAATAAAGGAGTTCAAGATGAGGCAACCATACCCAATAGTCTTTAAGCAAGAGTTCATGGTGTTCAATTTGGTAAGTTTCTTGAACTTTTCAAACAATTGCATATTAAATTACCTTGTTTTTAAGAATCACAAATGTCCAAATATGAAAGAAATTTTAAGGACATTTTAACAAACAAAAGGAAGTTAGAGGAACTATAGAACGTGACTCTAAGCGACAATTGCTCTACCTTCTTACAGAACAAGCTACCCAAGAATATCAAGGATCTAGGGGGCTTTACTATCCTTGTTTAATTGGTAGCTTGAATATTGATAAGGCTCTAACTAAATTAGTTGCTAGTATTAACCTTATGCCCTATAAAATGTTTAAGAAGTTAGGGTTAAGGGAACTTAAAACTACATGCGTGAGCATAAAGTTGGCTCATAAGTCTATTAAATACCCTTAAGGCATTATGTAAGACATGTTAGTTAAGGTAGATAAGTTCATTTTTCCTATGGATTGTTTTCTTTTAGATATAAATAAGGATAGAGATGTCCCTATCATCATAGGAAGACCTTTCTTAACAACTACTAAGGCCATAATAGATGTTCAAGAAGGGAATTTGATCCTAAGGAAAGAGGGAGAAGATGTACTATTTAAAATTTTTGACTCCATGAGATATTCCCTTACTAACGTCGACACTTGTTATTTTATAGATTTTATGGGTGATGTTATTTCTTCATGTGTTCAAGATTTTATATATCAATATCTATCACAAGCATGTATAGAGCGAGGAAGGGAAAATAAACAAGGAAGCCACATATTAGGGGAAACTAAAGAGTTCCTTGAAGTAAGCAAGTGTGTATAAGAAAAAAATTAAGCAAATTGATAAAGACATTAAAGGGACACTAAAGCCATATATATAAGGGTCACCCACTTTTGAGTTGAAGAAATTTCATAGACATTTACAATACGCTTTCTTAGGTAAAAAATCTAAACTCTCTATCATTATAGTTGCTAATTTGAGAAGGGATTATAAAGACTAGCTATTGAGGATTCTAGGAGAGCATAAAAGATTAATAACATAGAAGATTTTTTATTTTCAAGGCATCAACCCCTCATTTTGTAGACACAAAATTATAATGCATAAATAAAAGCAAGTCATATGTGTAACCATAAAGGTGGCTCAACCTCAACACAAAGGAAATTATGAAGGCAAAGGTAATTAAACTCATTGATACAGGAATGATATATCCTATTTCTGATAGTGCATGAGTCTTGCATTAGTCATACCAAAGAAGGGAGGGACAGTGGTGGTTCCTAATGAGAGGAGCAATTTAATACTAATAAGGACCATCACCAAATGGAGAGTGTGCATAATATATAAGAAATTAAATGACACAGTGAGCAAAGAGCACTTCTTACTCACCTTCTTTGACCAGATGCTTGAAAGGCCTTCAAGACATATGTACTATTGCTTTTTGGATGGGATATTAGGCTACTTCTAAATTCCTATCATGCCTAAAGACCAAGAGGAAATAATGTTCACATGCCTATATGGTACACCCACCTGTTAAAGGCTTCGTTTTGGACTTTGTAAAGTGCTTGCTACCTTCTAAAGCTATATCATGAATATCTTTGATGACATAGGGGAAGACATTATAAAGATAATTATGGATGATTTCTCCATTTTTTATGATTCAATTAATAATTGCCTCTATAATTTAGAAACAGTGAAGAGAATAAGCTAATTCTAAATTAGGGTAAATGTCATTTCATGACATAATCGTAGGCCATAAAGCTTCATACAAAGTAGTAGAGGTAAATAGGGCTAAAATATAAGCTATTGAGAAATTATCACATTTTTTCCTCTAATAAGGCTACTAGAAAGTTTCTTGGTCATGTGAGATTTTACCATAAGTTTCTTAAAGGTTTTTCCTAAATAGCTAAGCCTTTAACTAAGTTGCTTAAAAAAGATGTGCCTTTTCATTTTTCTGATGCTTGTTTGACTACTTTTAATATTTTGAAAGAGATATTGACTAATGCAAAAATCATGGTAGCTCTAGATTGAAATTTACCTTTTGAACTAATGTGTGATATGACTATACAATAGTTGTTGTTCTTGGTTAAAGAAAAGATAGATACTTCCAATTTTTCTTTTATACTATCAAGACCGTAAATAATGCACAAGAGAACTATACAACTATAAAAAGGAGTTACTATATGCATTCAATAATTTTAGTTCCTATCTTATCTTATCTAAAGTTATTGTTTATATAGATTGGTTAGAATTATGGTATTTAATGAGTAAGAATGACACCAAGCTAAGGCTTATTCAATGGATTATGTTATTATAAGAATTCGATATAAAGATTAAGGATAAGAAAAGAGTTAAGAACCTAGAAGTAAACCATCAATACAACCTTAAGAACCCACATTTAAGGGAAATAGTAAAGGAAGAGATCAATGGCTACTTCCCCTATAAATGGTTATATACAATAGAAGCACAAGTTAGCAAAGTGTCTTGGTTTGTTCATATTGCTAATTAATTCAAGACCTGATCCATCGCTCAGAGTTTATAATATCAGCAAAAGAAGAAATTCTTTTCTAATGTTTAACATTGATTTTTGAAAACCACTTCTTGCCAAACAATGCATTCTACATCAGTAAGCTAGAGCCATCTTGGAGCATTACCCTTATAGGCCTACAAATGGAGACTTTAGAACCAACAAAACTGTGAAAAAAAAAAGATACTTGAATCTAGTTTCTATTAGCCTAGTATCTTCCAAGACACTCATAGGCATGTCAAATTTTATAAATTTCAAATAACAAGTAATATATCTAAATATGATGAGATGCCTTAAACTATGTTTGTTATATGAAATATTTGATGTTTAAGGTATATACTTTATTTGAACCTTTCTAAATTGTTGTAATAAGTATATCTTAGTAGCAATTTGTAAGCCCTATGGCACCCATGAGGAGGGCTAAGTTGGGTGTTTAAAAATTTCTTGCAAAATTAAAACACTTCAAACACCTTAGATGGATTTCAATTAAATTAATTTTCTAACCAAAGTTCAACCTAAATGACATGTCAAACTTTATGCCAATATTAAACAAATTCAATTAATAATTAAGCAAACACAAATGCACAAATATAAAAGAGATATGCAAGAGAAAGAATACTAAGATTTAAAGATGTTCGTTTACCTCAAAGATAGACTACGTCCCCTCTCCAACTACTTGTTGGAAATTCACTAACAACAATCTTGGTTAAAGGCCAAGAGGAATCTTTACAGCAATCTTGCTTCAAAGTTAAAAGAAATCTTTACAACAATCTTGATTCAAGGCCAAGAGGAACTTATACCAATCTTGTTCTAGGTCAAGAGTAACCTATGAATCTTTCTTTTCACAAAGAGGGTGAAGAGTAACCCTAAATCAAAAATCTTTTTTATGGAAAAGAGGAGCCTTTCCAATACAACCAAAGTTTATATAGCTTATGGAAACCTTGATCAAAATCAATACAAGATAAGGGATCAAATGCAACAAATGCAATATGAAATGTCAACGCACAATTAAGGCCTAATCCAATCCAATTCACATACAAGAATTAACTCAATTCAAATCTTTTTTATCCTAAGTGAAGAGCAACCTATTAAATCTATTTTAAAGGCAAAGACCAGCCTATACCACAATCAATACCCAACATTAATCAATTCAATTTAAGTCACCAATCACATCTTTTATGGTGTTTCTCTAATACACAATCAATAAATTATATTCTGAAAAATCTAAAGGTAAACCTAAATTATAACAAGACTCCTAGAACTTTAATAGATCATAACAAGAAATTTTATCCAGTAAAAACACAATTAATTCCTCAAACAATCATATTCAATTAATATCAACATAAGCTATCCGAATATGCAACTTATATGCAAACTATATTTTTTAGCTTATGTATCAAGAATTTGACCTATCAAATGGCATGCAATTCATTCAATAAACCTACTTCAATGTCAATATGTCATCCAACAACAAATCTCAATAGTAAAAAAAATTTAGCATATCAAATAGGTGATTTAAATCAAGCACAAGGCAAGGACTGTCAAACCTGGACATTTTAAGTAACCTACAAATATTAAGCTAAAAAACAATATAATAGCTTAAAAATTGAAATAAAAATACCAGAACAATCCTAGGACCTTTATAAAATTGATTAAAATCGAAAATATAATTGTTCAAAGATGCTACATAGAAAATTTGACAGTTTTGATATTTCTGTGTTCTTTGAGCTAAACCACATGATTTAACTACTTAAAATTTGAAGTAAAAGATTCCATGCACTTTGGAGACCTTAAGCAACATGTGTGTAAAGATTTTGATGCAATAAAAATAGATTTGTTTACTCAAAAACAAAGAACACAGAAGATAAACTATGTGTAGTTAAAACTGTGACAGTTTTAAAGAGTAGAACTTTGAAAGCTTGAACCAAATGATTTGACGAATCACAAAATAAATTGAAAGCTTTCTAAGCTTCTTCTATGTATAAACTAACTTAAAACACAAAGTTTGATATACAACAAATGGATTTAAAATAGAAAAATCATGATTGAAAAAAATTTGTACAGAAAATAAAGAAAGTTTTAAATATTTGAATGATTGATCTCGTAATCTTTTTTTTCAGAGGTTCTAAAACTTGTTTAAAATGTTTAGGAATGATATTTATAGTGTTGGGAGAGGTTTGGAGTCCTTAGAAACAAAAAGTAGCCATTTTAGAGGTTGAAAGGATATTAAGACCAAAACCCTAAAACTAGCTATTAGAGTCTGGACACACAACGACACCCTCTAGGTTCATCAACGATGGCTATTAACAGATGAACAACCCGCCATTAAGGATGCTGGAAACAAGGAGTTCAATGGCACCCTTGAACTCGCCATTTAAGGATAAACATCCCGCTGTTTTATGTCTAGAAAACATGAAAAATCTTCCAAACCAACTCCAAAACTTTCCAAACAAATTCCTAACATTAATTAAGTCTTCAAGCAACTTTCAAAGCATAATTCAAGGTAGTTTAAATCATCAAAGCATTTCAATCAATTCAAAACATAATAATTTCTTTGATTATGAAAATTTTTCATTTTAAAAAACTTTAAAACCTTTTTACCTTTTCATAAATCATAAATTTATAATGCAATTAGACCTAGACAAATTCAGTTATACATAACCCACAGTTAAACAATATTTCAATGCACTTAAACCCTTCAATGAACATACATTAAATCAATTCATCACAATTCAACTTAATTATGCAACATATAGCCTAAATGTTATTCTAATTTAATTCCTAATGTGATGAAGCCATAATCAAATTCATTTAATCACTAAAACCACAATTCAATTCCTAAATTCCTATATGCAAATGTGAGAGCCCTTTTCAAGCAATGATTGAGATCAAGTTTATGACACTTACACCTTAATCACTTTTCCTAAACCTTTCTAAACTTGATCTTCATTATGCTGCTATTCAATCTTTATCATCAAGCTTAATCATCACTTGATCTTTATCATTTGATCAACCTCCAATGTTTGAGCTCTTCTACCTTTAACATCACAAAATATGATCTTGCATTTAAAGCATTTACCTATCTTATAAACATTTCAAAACTTAAACATTAGTAATAATAATGTTTTTTCATCATCAAAACATATGATTAGAATCACCTTGGTTCATCACAATTTATTATCTTTCAACATGGGCCAAAGTGAAAGCATTTCCCATTGATGATGGTATTTTTTTAGATGTTATTTTCAAAATTTGGTACATTTATAGCCTTAGTAAGAAACAGGAGAACTACCTTACCTAACTAGAGAAGACAAATGGTATGATGTTACATATAAGTTAGCCATACCTTACCATCCTAAGAATAATGACCAAGTAGAGAAAACCAAAAATGAACTTGAACAAATTTTAGAAAAGACAATAGAGCACTCTAGGATAGATTGGTCTAATAAGTTTGATGATGCTTGATCGGGGCAGCATATAAAGCTTCTATAAGTATATTCACTAGGTTAACTTATGGAAAATCATGTCATATACCTATGGAAATAGAGAATAAGTTCTATTAGATTGTTTTAAATATGGACCCTACCCTTGTTGGTAAGAAGCTTAAACTTTAATTAGATAAACTTAATGAGTGGAGACTTGCGGCATATTTCTATGCTCTATAAGGAATGAATTAAGAGATGTCATGATAGTCGTATCTGTATGAGGATAAGGAATTTAACAAAGGTAATAAAGTATTTTTTTATAACTTTAATCTACATATTTTCCCCATCAAACTTAAGTGTTAGTGGTCTAGACCCTTTATAGTGAAATAATTCTTCTTATATGGAGTTGTAGAGATTTCTCATCCTTAATTGGGAACATTTAAGGTTAATTACCATAAATTAAAATCATGCTTAGGAGGCATAATTCCAAAAGGAAATACAAACATAATCACAGTTTTTCCCCCCAACCTCTTAAACTCCATCATCCTCATCACACTATATGAGTTTTTTATCTTATATATTATTTTTAGTTTTTGTGTTTTTTTAATTATGTTTATTTTGTTCTTGTTAATGTTTAGTTACTTCTCCATGTTTTAACTATTTGCAAATTTAACCTGCATGGAAAAGAAGCTTAATGAACTCAGAATTTTGTCTTCGTGAAATCTCTTTTCATCGGGAAATTATTTCATTGAATTTTCGTTACCCCCTTATTCATTTTCCCTTGTATTAAGAAAGTAGCTACTAATAGGGAAAATTCATACACTAATAAAGATGAAACATCTCAAAACACTAAATGAAAACCTATATTTAACCATATCAATTAGTCAATAAGTAGAAGAAGGCATTTGCTAACCAGTAATATCATTATATTAACTAGGAATTAAATTGATAAATTAACATATTAATGCAATCATTACCTAATAACATGTAGGCATGCTCAAGACCATAAAAAAGACATGGATCAATATTTCAACAAATTGAAAATGGTCCTTAAAGGAGTTCTTGAGCAAGGACTCCATATAAAGAATATCAATGATCTTTTATCATTGCACATGAATATTCTTATCATATGGAACATAAATGAGATTGACTTCTTTAATAATCCAAGGATGAAAATCAGAAGTAGTAAAATTCCTATCAATGCTAAGGTAGACATGTATAAGTGACTTGACAACATATGCAACTATGTCATGTTTAACTAGCCGCCTTTCTCTTATAATAATTTCTTTATATTAGAAACCCAACCTCCTATCAAACCAAAGGTCTAAAAAAAATTCACTAGGTATTTATCAATATTTTGGATCAAAATTTTTACAAATGAAATCCTATAGTAAAGAAAATTAATATTATTATACATGCTTAAATACTTACTGATAATATGTACAGGAGCAAATATTTTAGTCATATGAAGGTATCTAATGAACGAGCCTCACAAAGCATGAATGATGTAAAAGAAGTACTAATAAGTTGGTTTCATATATAAGCTTAAAGAATCTAGCATCACTAATTATCCTCTCCCTCTTAATAGTAAGAAGTCCCTTGTAAAGATGTTGTAATGTTTTAAATAAATGTTGGCTTGTAACACGCTTAAGAAAAGAATTCCCAATAGTATGTCTCAATATCTATTGGCTCCTATATAACACCTTAAAGAGGGAGAATTAGGTGGGTATAAATTTTACGGACTCTTTGAACCTAACTAAAAAATTACCCTCATCACAAATTACAAAACCATGATCTTTGAAGTATCTAAGTGTTTCTTTGTTTTGTTTAGTGTTTTAACTGTAGTTTTTTTTATCTTTTGCATGTTTTGCATCTTTGCATGATCTTTGAAGTATCTAAGTGTTTCTT
>JAOXYD010065101.1:0-12822 GCA_028565735.1 Pinacopodium congolense | reverse complement strand
TTAACATCTATCGCAATGTAATACAAATGTGCTAGCATTCTTGAACAAATTTGGGCAATGGAATCCACATTCTAATACTCGAGTCACTGTCTTGTTTTCTCCATAATGCCTTACATAAGATGAGCTATGACATTGGGTTAGTACCTCTAGTTTTTCCTCTTTGAAGACATACCGGTAAATAAAATCATCAATAAAAATCTTATATAACACAGGTTCATTTCAAATATAACAAATATATTGAAATAAAAATTACTTCCTTTGTTGATACGAAAAGTTAAAGGGAAGAATGTCACCTAAAAGATATTAGCAATATCTATAAACCATGGAAGAAAAGGATTGTTTACCATCATTAATGTTTCATTTGGAAAAGTCTCCTTGATTTTCCCTTCCTTCTTAGTGGTGTCGTTCTTTAGGTCTCGACAAGTAATTGCCACCAAGTTTTCTACTCCTTTCTTATTTTTGATCTCAATATCAAATTCTTAGAGTAAGAGTACCCATCAAATTAGTTGTGACTTGTCCTTCTTTTTAGAGTAGAAAACTTGGTGGCAATTACTTGTTGAGACCTAAAGGACAACACCGAAGGAAGGGAAAATTAAGGAGGCTTTTCCGAATGTAACTTTAATGATGGTAAACAATCCTTTTCTTCCATAGTTTGTAGATAATGCTAATATCTTTTAGGTTTCATTCTTCCCTCTAACTTGTCGTATCAACAAAGGAAGTACTTTTTATTTCAATGTACTTTTTATATTTGGAATGAACCTGTATTATATAAGATTTTTATTGATGATTTAATTTACAAGTATGACTTTGAAGAGGAAAAATTAGAGGTACTAACTCAATGTCATAGCTCATCTTATGTAAGGCATTATGGAGCAACCAAGACAGCGATTTGGGTATTAGAATGTGGATTCCATTGCCCAAATTTGTTCAAGAATGCTAGCACATTTGTATTACATTGCGATAGATGTCAAAGAATAGGGAACATCTCTAAACGGGACGACACTACTAAGAAGGAAGGGAAAATCAAGGAACACGTTTAGGATGCAAATTTGGAAAACAAAATATAACAGAAAACCAACAATGAACAATTAGCAAAACTGTAAACTGGAACTTTGGAAATTAATACTAAAATCTAGGAATTACTCTTATCCCTGTTTGGTTCCCTCTTGTTTTATTGATTCAATTTATATTTGACCTAAGGTATCCTAATATTTTTTTCACCATCTCTCAATGTGTAGCTAAATTTTCCTAGATAAATAACTTAGGATTAACCTTGCAATCTCTCAATCTAAAAAATCTTTCTTAAAAACCAACTAGTTGTGAAGCAATCCTATAGGCAATCTATGAACCAATTGAGATCTCTCTATAATCAATTAGTAAACTTGTTATTTGTAGGTCTAATTGAATGCCAACTCTCGTTGTACACTTATCATATATTACTTATCTCACTATCTCAATTTATTGCCAGGTATAAGCTCAATAGATAACATAAATATTTATTTCATTGAAAAAATAAACAAAAGTTCAGAAATAGTTTAAAGAGAAACTCCTACAAAATTTTCAGCTACTCATAATGTAAATAAGTTATATAATAACCATATTTTCCATGAAACAAAATATAATAAGAAGAATGAAAAGAATAATAAATAGTTTGCCTTTTCCCCTTGTTCTTCCTAAGTTTAAAAAAATTGGAAATCTGCACCCTTTAAATATTTAAATGATTGATCTTGATTTTCCCTATCTTTAAGTTTGAAAATATGTTTCTTGGCTTCAAAGGCAAGTCCCAGAGTACGTGCTTGGCAGCTCCTAGGTTTTAGTACCTTTTGATATGACCTCAGAGAGTGCCATCTATCTGAATTTATGTTGACTGAGCCATGATCATGGCCAAAATGTTTTTGGAATGGAAGAGCAGTGGATAGGATGAATCGGTGCCTCATGCCATTACCATCGTGGCACCTCCTGGTGCCATGGTGTGTTCCTTTGTCTATTTTTCTTCTACTCCATTCTTCTTTTCCAAGTCCAATTCAACCTACATATTAAGTCAATATACCAATAAAACCCAAATCTTATCCTAAAATCAACAATTGAAAATTCAAAACATAAAAGACAACTAAAACACCAAAGGAACAACAATTTAATCCTAAATACATAAAAAAAACAAGTAATTCACATGTTAAACACTTAGAAAAAAAATAATGATTAAAACACAACTATCAACAGTCCACCTCAATGTATTTTATAAGCTCATGAAAGATAGGATTTTCCATAATCAGAATAGCACTTATATTGTCAGCATGCAGAAGAGTAGGACTAGATTGCAGAAACCCAATTCAGAAAGTAAACCATATAACCAAGTAATTTCAGAACAAGCTGTTGACTTAGCACGATATTCATCTTTAGTTGAATATTTGGAAACTCTTTCTTTTTCTTTACACTTCTAAGAAATTAAGACATTGCCTAAATAACACACCAACTGGTAGTGGAATGCCATATATCAGAGCAACCAACCTAATCAGCATTACTATAAGTAGCAAGGTGAAGAGAAGAATCAAATGGAAAAAAAGCCCATAAGTAAGATTACCATGAAGATAGTGGATTATTCGCTTGACAACAATCATATGTAAATGTCATGGTAAAGTCATAAATTGACTTACTAAATTAACTGCAAATGATATATCTAGTCGAGTAGTGGTTAAATAAACTAAGCTTCCAATTAGTTAACGATATAATGTTGGATTATGAATGATATCACCCTCATTTTATTGATATTTGAAATTGACTTCCATAGCAGTATCAACTAGAGCATAATTTGTAAGCTTATTAAGCAGATGATGTCACTAAGATATGCTGATTGACAAAGATTCCTTTATTGCTTTTGTAAATCTTATGTCCTACAAAATAAGCAAGATAACCAAGGTCTTTCATATAAAACGAATTATGAAGAAAGCCATATAGTTGCTGAATCTCACCAAGGTTGGTGCCAGTAATAATGATATCATTCATATAGATAAGTAAAAGGATAATACCTTGAGAAGTCTTCTTTAAAAATAAAGAAGGATCATACTAGATTTGTACAAAACAAAGCTAAAGAAGTGTTTGTAAAAAAAATTTCAATCTAAGCATGAAGGGCTTACTTTAGCCCACATAATGAGCGCTTTAAATGACACACATCTGTAGCATTAAAAGTAGTCAATCTTAGGGGAGGATGGATGTAAATTTCTTCTTTAAAATCCCTGTAAAGGAATGCATTTTTAACATCCATTTGGTGTATAAGCCAATATTAAAAAGCTGTAATAGTCAAAATTGTTTGAACAGTAGTCATCTTTGCAAATGGAGCAAATGTTTCCTCATAATCTATTTCATATTCTTGACAATTGTCAAGGGCTACCAGGTGAGCCCTATATCTATCCAAAGATTCATCAAATTTAAATTTGACATAAAACACCCACTTACAGCTAATGGGAGTGATTGATGGTGGCTATGATACAATATCCCATGAATTATTATGTTGCAAGACATCTAGTTCCACTTACATAGCTTATTTCTAGCAATCATGCTTCACAAATTGTGAGTAACAAGTAGAACTACTAATAGAAGATAATGTTAAAATGAAAGATGTATGAATACCAAATCTCTCAGAAGAGTAGTCATAATTATTAGGTGGGATGGGAGATTTGTGTAGACCTTAGAAGTGGGGGAAATTCTATGTCATGTGTTGGTGGCAATGGAGACATTTAAGGAGGTCCTTCAGATTAGCCCTCCTCCTTCCTTCATTTCACATATGTAACATTATGCCTAAATCATGTAATGGGAGAGGGAGGGACAACCTCCTCAAAGGCAAGAAGAATCCATTGAGACGAGAAGTTAGGTGTAAAACTATAAAAAGGGAAAAAATTATTGTTTTTCAATGAATATTACATTTTAAGATATTCGAACTCTTTAAGTAGTATGATCATAATACATATAGCCTTTTTGGTGTGGTTCATAACCAAGGAAAACACATGTAACATATTGAACAGAGAGCTTAATTTTTTCATAAGGAGGAAGAAGAATAAAAAAAACACACCCAAAAGGATGTAAATAAGTATATTTAGGTAGTTGGTGATGAAGACGAAAATATGGTGATTGATGGTTAAGAGTAGCTAATGGAAGTAAATTAATTAAATGGATAGCTATGGACAAAGCCACAACTTAAAATTATGAGGGAATAGAAAATTCAATAAGTAAGAAACGCAGCATGTCAAGAAAGTGATGATTTTTTCTCTCGGTTACTCCATTTTGTTGGGGTGTATATGGACAACTCCGTTGAAAAATAATTCCTTTTTGTTAAAGAAAATCCTTAAATTTTGTGGACATGTATTTTCCTCTAGAATTAGAATGAAAGATTTTAATATTTTAGGAAATTTGGTTTTGCAATCAATGCTAGAAATTTTTAAAAGGCATTAAAAACTTCAACTTTGCATTCCAAAAAATATATCCAAATAAAATGATTATGATCATTAATAAAATTCACAAGTACTTGTAGTGGGCATGAGATATGATTGGTGAAATCTCACACTATGCATTAAATCAAAACAAAGAGAAGAATGTTTTGCATGAGATAGGAAAGAAAGAATTTTGATTTTTCCCATTTTGAAACTAAAACAATCAAAGGTGATATCTTTATAAGAAAAAGGAATTTTATTACTGAGAACTCCAAATTGTAACATGGATATAAGAGTTCTATTATTAGGATAACCTATCTTAGCATACCAAAATTTTCAATCATCTTAAACAAAATTACAAAACTAAGAAATTACACTCATAGGCTTGGCCAATGCATTAAATAAAGAGGAAAGAGTCTACCCTATTTAGGTCCCTCTACTACTATCTTCCCTAATACTAGCTCTTGCACAACGCAACTAGAAGGAGAAAAAATAACTTTTTAATTATATTTCTTAATTTTTCTAACATAAAGTAAATTAGCAGATAAATTAGGAGAGACAAAAACGTGTTTTATAGATGGATAAGAAGAAATATCACTAATAGTAATGATGGGAAGATGAACCCTACTAGCAGTCTTAATTTGCAACTTGCCATCATATTTTTTAAATATTAATAAGGTTATTAGAAGAAGGAGTCACGTGATTTGAAGTTGCAGAGTAAAAAACCAAATTTTAGATAGAGATGTATTTTTACCAATAAGACCAAGAGCAGAGAGAGCTGAAATAATCTTCTACTGAATATTTTCTTGAGTAACAAATGAGGCTGATAATTATGGAGAAGTAGGAGAAGCAGCAATAATAATAGATGAAAAGCATGAGGATTGTGATTTTAGAGATGTTTTTGACATTCTGATATAATATGTCCCTTAATCTTTCAATAGTTACAAAAAAATTTTATAATATTGATTTGCAATATGGCCAAAATCTTTGCAGCTATAGCGTTGTGTGTTGAACATATCATGAACTTGCTATTTTCTTTGAGTCGCATATGCAACATTGAGAAACTTAGAGAAACTCCTTTGTTGTTCCAAAGTAGCCTGAGTTAACTAATGTTGATCCTCTCTAAGAAGCTTATTCAAATAGATATCCAATGATGGAGAAGGATTCAACAGTAGTAAATTAACATGAATAGATTCAAACTCAAGTCAAAGTTTCATTAATAATTGATCCCTCTAAATAATTTGGTAGAGATATTGAACATCTTTTAAAGAGATTACAGAAATAAAATCATATACAATTTTTGAATATTCAGTTTATAACGTGATAAAACAAGTATAATACTCTAGAGTAAATAGATTCCTTTTGGTATAATTAGAAATATCATGCTCTAATTGAAAATGTCTAGCTGAGTTTTTTTTGTCATAAAATTTCTTGAGATAATCTCACATACTTTTTATAAGGTCACAGATTGACAGCAATAGTAGGTTTCATAGTCTGTAGTAGTTGGCTCTTGACTCTAGCATATTTGGTTTCCTACTTAGTTGCCTTAACTGGATTTGTGGGTTTAGTTTTGGCGCCATCAATGCGCCCCCATAATTCCTCCCCTGGGACATAAATCTGGAATTGACATTCCCAAGCAAAGTAATTCTTACCTAAAAACTTAACACAAGCTATCTCAGTCTTGTCCATAAATGAAATCCAAAAAAAGAATGCCAAAAAAATCCCATAAGTTTTGAATCAAGAAACAATCACCCCTTCCAATAACTAACTTTAAAAAAAGACTCACAAAGGAATAGATTCACGATGAATAAAATAGGGGCTTTGATATAATAACAAAAATAAAGAGCATAACACAAGATTTTGTATAAAGCTTTGAATCCTAAAACTATGGCTTTGCCTTTAATATATAGAATATGTATGATTGATCAAATCCTATAATTATAGGTACTTCAAATAATATCCCCTAATTATTGTAGAATATTATAATATAAATATGATATGTAATTACAAAGAATATTACAACGATACTATAGAATCGGGACAGCTATCATTGACAATATTATAACGAAACTATAGAATATGGATAGCTATCATTGACATGTAACACATCCAAAGTTAACCCTGCGTGACCTTGATGGTTAGACTTGATAAGCTTTTATACATTTTCACCCATCTCACACAAAATTTACCTTAGTTTTTGTTTTATTCTTTTTGTTGTCAAAATCCTCTCACTCTTCGACCAAATCTCACATGTCTCAAGTATTATTTCTCCCTTTGATCTTGTCTTCCATTTGCTATCTTCTCTCCATGCATCTTACTTCATCGTGCATCTTTTTCTCCATAGTTGTCTTTGACTCCTACAAGTGATTACCCTTCATGTCTCTTTGCCCTTAATTCTCTTCAGTTCTCTTTTATTCTCTTTAGATCCATCTTTAAGTTAGTAGCTAAGAATAGGGGTTAATATAGTTATTTTATTTATTTTAAGTTGTTATTTAGTTTCAATCAATTTCCCTTAATGTAGGTTTATGTCTGTATAATAATCTGTAGATGAGAAACAATCTAATGTGTTCTCCTCTTTTGAATAGGATCTGCTCCTCTAGTTACTATCAATATGGTTAAACATTGTTTTAATTTCTCAATGCCTTACCCATTTACCAAGTTTTTTACTCCCATTTCTTCTAACTGTTGCCACTTCATCCAAAACCCAAATCCATCTTTCGCATCTCTTCATATCTTAAAAGGCATTAAAACCAAAAACCTACTAGGCTTTATCTATCTATATATGAATACGCATTGATGGAGCACAGTAACCAAGTAGGCATGTTAGGTTGTCAAAAATTATAATATTTTACATGGAAAATTAAGTAAAACATGTTAATCCAGCATTATTAAACAATACTTGGGGCGATGTAGCTAAAATTTTTCTTATAACTTTTCAAAGGTAGAGTCTTATATTATATTCTCTCTTTTTTTATATATGTAAATGGCAATGATACCAAAGGCTATTTTTTAAATTTTATCATGCATTCTTTAATAAAAGGGTTGGATTTCTCAAGTTCTCCTTTTACTTTTTCTATCGAACTACTCTAATAATGACATGAAGTTAAATGTGACATTTGAATCACATTTCAACATATTATAACTAAGAAAATGAAAATGGGAAGAGAGGAATGAAAATGATGCCACTATTATATAATCTGGCTACATATACTTTTCAACTTACAAAATGGGTTTAAATAGAATCCATATTTCAATAATTTCATACGAATGAATAAACATCACTCTTGATTGCTTTACTTTTCTTAATATTATAAACAAGTAAGCATATGTAGAAGTTAATTACAATTATCTCAAATTAAAAGTAATCTTATCTAAAAATAAGCATATAATACAATTAGGACCTATTTTTATGAATGTATTTAGCCATTTAAGATAATATATATAAGTTTAAAAAATACTCCTGCATTCTAATATACTCTTCATATCCATTTTTTTCCTTATTCATTACACTGAAATTAAACAATACATTTCAATGCCTTAATCTTTGTATATTTGATATTTGATATTACATTTAGTATTCAATCTTGATTCCTTATTCATTACACTGAAATGAAGTAATACATTTCAACACCTTTATGATTAATATAACATTGAAATTTCTATTTAGGTAAACAAAAATGGATGGTTGGGATGAAAATTTTACCATGTTTTATGATTAGAAGTTTGTATATGGTGAAGATGTAGGATGTGTAGGTGCAGAGGTTAAAAATTGAGGCATTGATATTGATAGGTTTTGCAATTGGGACCTTGAGAGGTGTCTTGTTAAAGATGTGAAAGGAGCTAAAGCAAATAAATTTATATATAGGGTGCTAGGTAGTAGTTTAAAGAATGGATTAGTGGAGTTACGAAATAATGATGTAGATGTGATGGAGATATGAAAGGTAATTGTAAAACATAAGTTGATAGAGGTTTATATTTACCATTGGTCTAATTTGGCTTATATAAAGTAAAATGTGAATGTTGAAGTTAGAGTTGGGTCTTATGATGATGTTGTTGATGTTAAAATAGTTACCCATAATATAGATGATCTACCTAGTGACGTGACTGAGTCAACTATCATATAAGATAGGAATGAAAAGGCAATTGATAAACAAGTTGTGCTGTAAATGACATTGAAGTTGATCTAGATGAGGAAGAAGAAAAAGTTTTTTTTTTCTGTGAGGATTAGAGAAAACTTTAATTTAGGTATAGATGATAAAGACTAGGAAGCGTCTCGAGATTTAACCGCTTTATTTAATAGGGAACAGTTGAAGAAAAAGAATTAAGATAAGTATATGTAACATTTTATAGAAAAAGGGGAAAGTTCAAGAGTTGCAGCTGATAATGGAGACAATAATGGTGACAACAATAATGAAGATGAAATTTTGATAGATTATTTTGAAACTAATGATAATTATAGTTTTGAAGAAGAAGGCGACTCGGATCAAGATGACGAGTTAAAGAATAAATCAAGGTTTCCCAGATTCAATCTTGACAAGAAAAATATTGAGATTGAGCTTAGTATGCTATTTAATGATTTAAAATAGTTCATGGACGAATTGCATAAGTTGACTGTGTAAGAAAGACGAGAGTTTATGATCAAAAGAAGCATCTAAAAACTAGTCATTTTAAAATGTGTGAGTAGGCACTACAAGTGGTACCTTTCAACTAGCTTGGTGACATATTTGGATAGCTTTCAAGTAAGTATTTATTATTTATTTTTTTATTTTAAGCATCATTAATGTTATAAATTGAACAAGGTTTTTTTTTTTTGCATTCAAGTTAGATCTTTTAAGCAAAATCACTCATACAATTTTTTTTTTTCAAATAAGAGTGTTCGATTAGGGTGGCTTGCAAATAACTACTTCATTAACCTCCTTGGCCTCATTGATTTGAAGCTAATAGATTTGAGGAAGTTTGATAAGAAAGGTTTGAGAGTTAATGTTAGGTACAATGTCTGTTATAAGGCTAAGAATTTGGTTGTAGGGGAAATGCAGGATATTGCTAGAGAAGAATATGGAAGCTTTATGACTATTAAACAGAAATTCTGAGGTTAAATCTTAGTAGCACGGTTGAGTTGGATATTAAGAGGCTCTCACTTGGAGATGATTTTCAACCATCTTTTGACATAACATATGTATGTTTTGAAAGTTGCAAAAAAGGGTTTTTAGTTGGTTTTAAAAGGTTGATAATTCTTGATGATTGCTTTCTTAAAGCACTTATAAAAGAGGAGATCTTAACAATAGTAGGGAGAAATAGGAATAATCAAATGTTTCTTATTATATGAGTTGTGGTTCATACTGAAACAATAGACACTTAGAGTCAATTTTAGAGTTGCTGAAGAAAGACTTAGAACTTAAAGATGGAGGTGGTTGGGCAATCATTTCTAATCAATAAAAGATATAGTTTTGATTATATTTTCTTTTATAAAATTAATATGGTTGTATTACTTTTCATCTACATTCTTTAAGCTAATGAATGTTGTATATGGTATTGTAGAGGCACTAGGGAGGCATCTTCCAAGGATTGAAGTTAGATACTGTGTTAGACACATGTTCGCTAAATGGAGAAAAAGGAATCAGAAGGGCTTAAAGTTATAGACACTTTTCTAGCAAAGTTATAAGACATCAAATGAACCAAAATTTTTGTTATATTTAAAGGAGTTAGAAGAAGAGTCAGAAGATGCTCTTAGGAATTTGTTAAGAATTCCAAAGGAAAAATTATCTAGAGCATATTTTAACACTTCATTTAAGTGTGATATTGTGGAAAATAATCTTTGTGTGGCATTTAATGGTGATTTCGTCAAAGCTTATACAAAGAATATCACCATAATGCTTGATGAGATTTAGAGTATAAGTGATGAAGAGGTTGGTCAAGAACAGGGACATAACAAGTAACTAAAGAGGTGAAATTGGTCCAAGAATTAAAAACAATTTGATAGCTAATATGGAGTCCATTGCTGATTATGAGATTGAGAATAATGGTAGTGGAGAATTTAAGGTAATATTCTGAAGAGTTAAACATATGGTCAATTTAAGGCTTAAGACTTGTAATTGTAGAAGCTGGGATATGTTAGGAATCCATTGCCACCATGACATTGCTGCCATCCTATATATAAATGAATAACCTGAAAAATATGTATCACACTGGCATACTAAAGAAAAGTATTTGCAAGCTTATCTATTTTTTATGGAGCCAATACAAGGAGAGAAATTCTTGCCTAAAACACAATTAGAGCAACCATGGTCACCTCCAGTTCGGGGAATGCTAGGCGGGCTGAAAAAGAATAATAATAAGGAGAAATGGTAGAATTTAACCATAGGTAACAAGTTTTCTATTAGAGGAATAAATATGACTTGCCAAATCTACCTCCAAAAAGGGCATAATAATAGAACATGCCTAATGAAAGGTGTATTATAACTAGCTTTACAACAAGCTTTAAATATGCTAGTATATATTTTTTTGTAATTTTTTAAGTTGTATTCCATTAAAACATATCATCTTATTATATGTTGTTTCATTTTTCCTAAATGTAGATTTCAACTGATGTCCAAGACAGTTGTTCTACCAATGTTACATTAAGTTAACAAATTATGACAACTAAAAGGAGTAGAGCAATCTATAGATACGGGATTTTGTGGGGCGAGGCATCACAACTAGTATGTAGGAAGTAGATTATAACCCAAAAAAGGTTATAGGTACTGAAAGTAGTCTT
Organism: Pinacopodium congolense; assembly: GCA_028565735.1. NCBI lineage: Eukaryota > Viridiplantae > Streptophyta > Magnoliopsida > Malpighiales > Erythroxylaceae > Pinacopodium > Pinacopodium congolense. The sequence continues at coordinate 1,644 of JAOXYD010065101.1, read as the reverse complement.
AAAACTTAATAATAGATGTAGCATTTTTTAATCTTTATGGTATTTTTATAAATGTAACAATTTTGAATATGGTTAGGCTAAATTAAATGTAACGACAAAGATGACAAGATCAAGAGCAATTAGTAGTTTAAGACCATGAGATTAAAGATGGTTGTTTTTTTATTAATATTTTAGTAGGTTTGTGTGCATCATTAACTATTTAGTACACTTTTTGGATAGTCTATTTATAGGCCTAAAGTCATACACATTTTGGATGGTTTATTAAATATTTTTTTCTATTTAATAAATATTTTAGATACATTGGATAGGTCTATGTACATATGATCTAATAAAATCTAGAGTAGGAAAATATTACCAAGGTAATGGCTACATGTTTAATGTAACGAGACTAATGTTTATCTCTGATAGTAATGAATTTTTTATATTTTTATATGTTATTCCATTTCAATTCATTCCTATTATTTGTTCAATAATGCTAAATGTATGTTATATTTTGTTTAATGAGCATGTTACCCCTTTTTGATGAATTATGGAGCAAAATTTGAAAATTATTTCAAATATGAAATGAAGAAAAAAAAAGAAAAGAAGAAAAGCAAAGCAAAAGAGCAAAATTGTTTAACAAAAGGAGTTTGAGAAGCTTGTAAAATGAAGGTCATCTAACTAGGAAAAACACACAACTCAAGGAGTTAAATGTCAAAGGGTCAAAGATGGTCAAAGATAGTCAAATTTAGTCAAACTTGGTCAAGAGCCATTCAAGGCTTCGAAGCTAACATTGCTTGAGAGAGCTCTTTCCTAGGTAAGCACCTTCCAAGCTTCCAAAGGGAGAGTTAAACACCAAAGACCAAACCCTTTTATCCCTAGGTGATCAAGACCAAACCAAAGATCAAAGCCTTTTATTCCTAGGCGAGACCCATTCGGTCAAGCTTCAAAAGAACAAGACAAAACAAAGGTCAAGAGGAGTGGAGAATAGGACAAAACATGCTTTTAAGCATTCCAACGAGTATTAAAATGTGAAAAGCAAATGGAAGGAGCTTCTCTTCTCATGACATGTGTCCACTCTAAGGCACTAGAAGACAAGGAAATAAAAAAGCACAAACCCTAAAAAGAGAAGGGATATAGACAGCATCATGGGATAAAATAAGAGGAGAGCTCCATTTTCTTAGTTTTAAGAGCCATAGCGGCATTCTTCCTCTCCTCTTTATTTTTCTTGATTTTCTTTCTTTAATCTTTAGTTTATTTAATCTTTTAGCTTGTATTTTCCATTTCTTTTTTTATTGTTCTCTTCATTTATTGTTTTACTCTTTAAATATTAGTTATTTGGTGTTTTTTTTTACATATTTGGTGATAAACCTTAGTTATTATTCTTTGTTAATGGATTGTTTTGTTCTTGTTTTGAGTTTTGTTCTTAATTTTCTAGCTTTGGGTTTGTTATTTTATATTGTTTATTTATTTGTTTCTAGCCTTTATTTTATTTATTTATTATGTTGTTAGTTTTTTTAATGGTTGTTTTTAATTATTTTAGTGATGTTTAGTTAGTTTAGTCTTGGGTTGGAAGTTAATGATGGAATTTTGGATGAATAATTATGAGAATTGACTAGAAATTGAATGGGCTTTGTGATTTAGGTTAGGATTGAATTGGGATTC
>JAOXYD010065080.1:0-12822 GCA_028565735.1 Pinacopodium congolense | reverse complement strand
CTGGAAAATCTGGGTGTTGATGTTTCTTGATGATTTCCAAGGTTGATTGAGTTTCCTCCCTTGTGTAGCCACCAAAAGCCTCTTCCTTGCCTCTTCTTGGGTGTTATCTCCTCAAATTTTTTGGCTCCTAGGGTTTAGAACCCTTAAATAGGTCAAAAGGAGGGTCAAGGGCTTAAAATCCCGCATCTGACAACATTCTGGACTTGACCCACTGTCACGATCGTGACATAGGGTGTCATGAACAGTGCTGTCACAATCGTGACTAGGTCACGATCGTGACCCGGTCTTGACAGCTTTGCACACCCTACACTCTTTCGGCCATAACTTCTTCTCCGGTCCTCCGATTGACCTGAAATTTGAACTGGAGCTTCCTAACACATTGATATTCATCTCCACCAGGTTTCATGGCCATCTGATCTATATATATTTCCCAGAAAGCCACCAAATCACCTGAAAAATACTGCACTCTGAAATTCTGATGCCTGCAAAAGCAAGCAACAATGTGCATCAAACTATCCCTCAAATAAGCTTAAAATCCACCCATAAACACTAAATAAAACAAAGAAACACTTAAACACTTCAAAGATCATGAAAAGATGTAAAACATACAAAAGATGAAATAAACTAAAGCTAAAACACATAAAGACACAGTTAAAACACCTAAAAACAACCGAGAAACACACTTATCAAAGATGTGCAAGGATATGATTGTGGAGCCTAAGGTAGAAGAGCTCAAGCATTGGATGATAAAGAATGGATGACGATAAAGAATGGATGAAAGAAGATCAAGACATAAAGGTCAAGTATGGATATGTTTAAGTGTGTCTTAGAATGTAAGTTTCCTAAACTTGATCTTAATCAATGATTGAAAGGGCTCTTACAATTGCATATCATATTTGCATCAACATTTGCATATAGGATTTGAATTATGATTCTAGTGATTAATTGAATTTGATTATGGAATTAACTTATTAGGAATGGAAGTAGAATGGCATATAGGTTAAATATTGCATAATAAAGAAGTAAAGTGATGAATTGTTTCATCATATGCTTCTTGATTATTTTAAGTGAATTGAAATGTTTTTTAAAGTATTTTAAGTATATTTAAATGCTTTTGTGATGTGAATTTTGGTTTATGAAGTGTTCGAAAAAGTTTTAAAAGTGTGTAAGAATGTAAAGCTTTTATAATTGAGGCAATTCTTATATTTGTGTTAATTAAAATGTTTATGATGATCAAAATAGCCTTAAATTATGTTTTAAAGCTTTTTTGATTTCTTGATTATTGTTAGGAAAATGTTTGGAAAGGTTTAAATTTTATTTGAAGTATGTTTCATGTTTTTCTAGAGTTAAACGGTAGGTCAGCAGGAGCTATATGGTGGGTTTCAGCGCATGATATAACCCTTGTTCCCCAGAGAGTTATACGGTGGGCTACAAGGCATTGTATACCTTTTTAGAATGTGTGGCATAGATCCTTGTCTCTAATAGCTAGTTTAGGGATTTGGTTTTTAACAACTTTTTATGTCCCAAATAGCTAGTTCTTGTCTCTAACATCTCTACTCCCTTCCTAACACTATAAATATCATCCCTAAACATTTCTAACACTTCTTGATACTTTAAAAATCATTTTACAAGATCAAATTGCTCAAATACTCAAGCTGTATTTATTTTCTACATTGTCTTCACTCAACTTGTTAGTACTCAATGACACTTGAGATGGGGATGAATTAGGTTCTAAGAAATTATGAAAATAAAAAAATGCGGAAGCTGAACAAACAATATTGAATTACAAAATAAAAAGAAATTTATTTGTAGTAAAAAAACAAATTTCGAATGATGTATTAAATTTTTTTTAACAACTTGCAAACTCCTTTTTGGCTTAAAGATAACCCTCTTCTGTTTCAAAGCTCAAGAATAACCTTTGACAAGTTCTTTTTATAGATTCAAGAATAACCTTTAACAAGTTATTTTTATAGGCTCAAGAATAACCTCACTTGTAATTGCAATACACCGAAACTCTTAACCACAATATCAAATTCTCTCAAGACTCAAACAAGAAAGCTTTTCAAACACTTATATGAAACATAAGCTTGTTCTTTTCTCTTGTTTTTTTCCTTTTTTTTGGCTTCGTACCTAGCCTCTAATTAATATCGCTAATCAAGGTTAATTAGTCATTGGGAGAATCACTAATATTTATCTCCGCATTAACTCTTATGACCATTGTTCAATTATTATCACCGTTTTGCAATATACTTCTCCTAATAATCTGCTATGCGTAATCTTCTTCACTTGGTCAATAAATATACACCTTTCGTCAGCCAGTCTTCATTGTTTTTCTTCATTCAGTAGGCTAGTAGATTTAGTTGGTAAATTGATGTTTGTTCGGTCCACCGGTCTTCTTATTCAGTCTATCGATATCATTAGTACCTAAATTTGGTCAACCAAACCATTGACATCGGTCGATTGGTCCTTTATTTTGATGCCTTCGGTCAACCGATGTCTATTTGGTCGACTGATCTTTATTCAGTAGTGATAGCTACAACTTGATCAACATTTTGCTTCAGAAGTAACTATCTTTACGGCATTATTTAAACATATAAATTAGTAGAAAGAGTGTTTTGTCATCATCAAAATTTAGGTGAAACCTCCTTTAGTTCAACACAACTTCAGTTTTCTTGTTTTAACTTTGTTTCTAGTAATGCAAAACTATTCTTTTAAGTTAGGTTAGATATAGAAGACTTTGATTAAGCTTGGTTTTGATTTTTTAGGAAATCAATTCATTTTTTTCAAGTTCTCAAAGTTCTATTTACCAAAACTGACAAAGTTTTCATAACCCTTAGTTCAATCTCATTTTTCATCACTTTAATTTGTTTCGGGTCGTGCAAAATTGTTATTCTTATTTTTTCTAATTGTCCAAGAGTTTAATTGAGTAAAGTATTGAATTTTATAAAGCTTTTTTCATTATTTTAAAGTTAAAGTTTTCATTTACACCCAAATTGTCTCTCTTTTGTTTTAAATGCTATGTTCTTCAATTTTATTGATCCCAATCAGTCTATAGGTAGTTAAATTTATTGTTTTATATTTGATTAATTTCTTATTACTATATTAAAGATTTTCTTTTCAATTTTTAAGGTTTTATATTGTTTGCTTAAGCTTAAATTTTTAGGTTGCTTGTTAGCTGAAGTTCAAATTTTTAGGTTGCTCTAAAGATATATAGGTTTAAAAGTACTTTCTTGTTCTTAGTTCAATTCATTGTTTCATGTTATAAATTTATGTTTACCATTGAAATTTTTTATTAATTGATAGATTAATATTATTATAGGTTTACTGTGCTAAGCCATTTGGTTTGTTAAAATCATTTGTTTCTAGGTTGGAACATTAAAGTTTACATATTTTGACATATTGCATTCTATTATGTTTAACCTGATTATTTTATGATATAATCTCATTTTTATTGCTTAAATTGGATTTTTTATGATCTATTTAGGTATAGGGAGGCTTGTCCTAATTTTATTTTGCCTCTTAAATATTCAGAAATGTTTTATATTGTATGTGCTCCATTGATACACCATTTAAGGTGTAGTTTAGTTACGTAATTGGAGTATTTGTTTATATTAGTCACAAATTAAGTTAGGGGCTGTTATTTTCCATTAAAATAGAGTTTATAGGTTGCCCTTAGCCTGAAGAGAATAAAATTTGAGTCATTGTGATTATTGAATGTGAATTTGATTATTTTATGCTATATATAAGTATTAGATATTGCATAAAGCATAAGCATTACATTGATTATAATTGAGCCCTTTCCTAAATTAATTTTTTGTTAGGTTTTACTAAGCTATATACAGTTATGTTGAAGCTCAAGGGAGCTTGGTTTTGGGGTTTGCTTTTGTAGAATTCTTTTGGTGAAATTTGGTGTTATGTAAAGGGTTACTCTTTACTCATTGGAAAGTAAGATGGGTGGGTTTCTGTTGACCCGTAGAATTCAAGATTGTTGTATAGGTTTCTTTTGACCTTTAAATAAGATTTTTGGGTTACTCTTCACCCTTAAAGTAAGATTATAAAGGTTCCTCTTAACCTTAGAAACAAGATTGTTGTAAGGGTATTTTCACCTAATTAAAGTAAGATTAGTCTTTTAGTGAATTTCCAACAAGTAATTAGAGAGAGGATGTAGTCTATCATTAGGGTAGGTGAACCTTTATAAATCCGTGTATTCATCTCTTCCTTTATCTCTTTAAGTTTATGCTCGTGTTTTTTTTACTATTAATTGAATATTTCCATAACATATAGGTTGAATTTTTTTTAGAGATTGCATTTAGTTAAAGTTGCCCTTAGATGTTTAAATTGTTTAATTTGGAAAGAAACTTTCAAACACCCAATTCATCTCCCCTCTTAGGTGCCATAAGTCTTACACTAAAACTTGGCACAATCATTGAATATATACACTTGTGCAATCAACCAACATGAAGAGCCCACAAATACATTGAGATGATCTAGATAATCAACCTATTCAACCTTAGCTAAAATGGATTGTTATCATCAAAATTATAGTTTAGAACATCACTTGGTTTAACAATTTCCCCCTTTTCAATGATGACAAAACATTTAATGAAATTAAAGAGATGTTCAACAATCTTTCTCTTTTTAATTATAAAAAACATTTGATGATACTGAAGAGATGAGATGATCTAAAGAAAGATGCATGTTCTTCTTAATTTATACATCATGAAATGATCAAGTTTTAATATCATCATTCTCTCTACATTTTTTGAATCATAAAAAAGAAATCTACTCAAATATAAGATATTTTAAAATGGACAATATATCAAATTGAGTAACCAACAATCATTCCAATTCTCTTCAAAATATGTACAATATTTCTTATTTAATTAATACATCATAAAATTGATTAAGGGAATAAACCAATAAAATAATGCATGGAACAAATCCAAATATCATAAACAATATTTAAATGACTACTCCCTTATACAAAGACATTTATTACCGCTCAACCTTTCCTCTTTTTTTTTTCTTAACATTAAAAAAAATGTATGACATGTAAAACTATAAGCACTAAAGGAGAAATAAATAACTTCCTTCTTCCATTTCAAAAACTCTTATCATATAGGTAAAGAAAAATCTTTTTTATATAAAATAGTAGCTTTATATTAAAATGAAGACACCATATAAGGAGGTGGGGAACTTCCCCCATTAAAAACTAGCTACAACCTAACAACATCAAAACAATAGGAGATTAATGATTAGATTATGGTATATCTAAAACCATCTTGATAAAAGAGGAGATGATTTTCCAATTATAATTAAGAGCTTAATCTAACTACTATAACATATGATGTTTACTAAATTCAACATTGATCAATTTTATCTCCCCCCTGACACTTCTCCTTATATGTACATATAGCAATGCCTTTTATCTAATATATATATATATATATATATAATTTTAGATATTCTTAATATGAAAATAGATGTGCATACCTCCTTTAATTATCACCAATGTTAACCTCATTTTCCCCCTCACTTGGTTCAATAATATGTCTAGAAGCTTCATATAAGAGCCTTGTATAGTTTTCCTTTTCCAATTAATTACTGGAGGTACCATTATTAAGTCCTAATTTGATACCAATGAAGGTTATACTAATTATTTATATTCATTTGATGCCCTTTTATATTGCCTACAACATAAAGAAAGTCAACATATTCTAAGTACCCATATAAATTTAGGTCATTATAGGTTAGTTTTTAAACATTTCAAAACTTATTGTTAAAAGATTTATTATCAAACTTTTTTTTCCTTAAATCAAAATCCCTCAACGTATCTATAGTCTCAGCAATAATAACATGTTATATGTATGTTGTGTAAATGATAATAAGTCCTATGATATTTATCCACATATGTAATCCTCGGTCTTTTTTCATAACGTGCTCTTATGGGATGATAATAAGTCCTTGGATCCATGTAAATTGTGTTCTTTTAGTTATGAACATATGTCATGTCATTTTATCTAGCTTGAAGCATAAATTTATGAGATAAGGTTATGAGTTTGCATAAAAGTTATGAGTCTTTCTACCTAGATGACTTTATGTTCTAGGTTTAGATTTAGCACCACACATAGATGTATGAAATTTACCACTAGATTAAGATCTACTATGTGAAGCAATATGCCCTTATGATTGCTTAGGCAAACGTTCATCAAGTAATAAATTTCCTTTCACAAAAATTGTCTTGTCATTAGATAGTGAACTCCTATATGTAAAATCAATTTCATTCCCATCATTAGAGATCTTTTGGGGCATATAAGAACTTCAATGTTTCCTTAACGTTTAAAGATAATTTCTTCCTTTTAAACTCATGATTTTTAGACATTCAACTAACTTATCATATGAAAGATCATTAATATAAGAGTTTAACAAAGTAGGTTCTCCTCATCATCATGGATCATAAAGCATATGCAAGCCACTTCTTCTTCTTAATGCTCTATTATGAAGGTATCCTCATCATCAAAATAACTCTTCTAATGGAAATGAGCTTAAATCTTTAGCTCTTTCAATGGCTATGATCTTTACATCCTAAAATTTTGGTAGATATTTAATTAATTTTTGTCTAACTCAAGATTAATGCAAGCATTTCCAAAATTTTAAAGAGAATTAATGATATAAATGAAGCAAGCATACATATTAGAAATTCATTCCTGTGTTCCATATGAAACAATTCATATTGATGAACAAGCATACTTACTTTATTCTTTTTTACATGGGTAGTTCTCTCATATTTGATTTTAGTTGTAATCAACCAAGGGAAATTTTAATCTATGTTTTCATATTAACAAAACATCATTACTAATAATGTTTTCTTTTTATTTTTGATGTGTTAAAAACATAGAAAAATAAAAGGTAAACTAAGACACAAAATGGGGTCAAAACGAACTTATATAAAGAACAAATTAAAAAATGTGATTGACATCAAGATTATGAAGATTTAATAAGTTAACTTACGTAACTTCTAATGTAATCTTGTCATGCTCATTATAATATTATTTAAAGGCTCAACTATTGCATGATCATTGACATATAGATTAATTTCATATAGTTTTCTATAAATAAGAGGAAAGTTTTAAGGATATTTTAAAGAAAATCCTCTTAATGATTTAAAAATATTTTTAGGGGCTTTTTAATATGTTTGAATCAAGTAGTTTTAAAATGAATGTTTTTTTTTTATCTTTGAAAATTTTTTTAAAAATGTTTAATTTTTTTTCAAAATGAGAGATGAACCAATATTTGAGTTACTAAACGATAATTATGTCATTTTTAAAGTGATTGGCCAACCAATGCATGAGAGTGGTTGACCACTGTAACTAAAAATATATTTTTTCTAACTCGGTGTTATATTGGTTGACTAAACAATATAAAGAGATTAGTCACTGGTTTTGTTGAGTGAAAAACCAATGTATAAGACTAGTCAACCAATTTTAGGCTACTATTGGTTCCAACAGTTAGTTTTTAATGGAAAGATTTTGCTAATTAATGGTGTATAATGGATATAAATGGCTAGTTAGAGTTTGTAGGCTTATAAATAGGTGTTTTAAAATGTATTTGAAGCAATGAAGTAAGGTTTTGTGAATTGGGTAAAAAATTAAATCGTTTTAGTATTTTTTTTTTTAAGTTTTGATTTTGGTTTTAAGAAGTTTGTGTTACTGGTGCATTCATTGCTTTCATATTATGTTGATTGAGCTCTAGATCATTAAGGCATTCAAGTGAGATATCTTTATTTGTATTTCATCAATTGAGGATCTTTAGCTTAAGGTTAATGTTAAAGGTTACTCTTCGCTCATTAAAGATGACTATAGGGATTTATCTTTACCCATTAAAGAAGAATGTTAAGGATTCTTTTTCACCCCTAATAAAGATTGATTATGAGTCGAAATTTCCATATCTAATTTAGAGAGTGGATATAAGCCAAGGGTATATTGTCAAACCATTATAAAAGTAGTTTGTGTATCCTTTTCCCTTCACTCTTTTTTTGTTTACATAACATTCGAATTGTTGTTTAATTTCTCAAATTTGAATTATATTGATATAAATTGGCATCATCATCATCATCATCATAGCTGAATATTGGTTAGGAGCATCATAAGTTAGAAAATTTAGTTTTAGGTTGAAGAAGTTTTGAAACACCTAATTCATCCCCCTTTAGGTTCCATATAAGACAAAAAAATTGTATGCCTTATCTCTTGAACTATCCTATATATACAAGTTCTATTGAATTCACTGTTGCTCAATGCACAAAATAGAATTTGTACAACTTTGCTATTAAGTTGAGTAAGTCTCTTATTATTATTACTCCATTCATTTGCATCCCCTCCTACCTTAATGTACTTTATCTATAAATATTACTTTTGCAGGGATGAAAGGGCCATTCTTTATAATTTATCGAAGATCAAGCCTTTCAAATAAAAAGAAATGTTTCATCCTAATTTTCCAATATATATAATTTTAACCTTTAATGAAAGAGGTCTATCTATATATTCGCTATCATTTCCAAAGAGAACATCAAATTATACCATCGTGATCTTTACTCAATTTTCATTAGTAATTTATGCAATGTATGAGTCTTTACTCTGTTACCATTTATTTGTCCCTATGACATCCAAAAAGGGAGTCAATTGGGTGAAATTAAAATTTTATTATGTTCCTACCACCTTAAAATTCATCCTATTTTCTTTAAAATACTAGATGACCACTTCCTTAAACGGTAAATGAATATGCATAAAATACTTATAATAGTTGACCAATAAAGCACATTAGTTGACCGCTACACTTAGAAAAAGTGTTCAAAAAATTTTATAAAATTTTCAAATTTCCAAAACTCATTCTTTAATAAAAACATGACTCAACCACATCTAAAAACTTCCACAAAGTTGCTTTATGATCAAGAAACCTTTTTAAAAAACAAAAAAACTTAAGTAGTATTGACTTATGAAAAGGATTATGCATTGTTTTCAACATATATATAATGTACATGTATGAAAAGTCCTTAAACACACTAAGAAGATCAAGATAAGACTTACAACAAAGAGTACATAGATTAGCCTATTCAACCTTAGCCAACTTAATCTTGTTCTCATCCTTTATTTGCGAACTTAATCTTCACTTTAATTGCAAACATGTTCCAACTTTATGTTTCTTCATCTTTAACTTTATTCTTCCATTAAAATTGATTCTTCACATAGCATCTTACTAATATCACCAAGATTGCAAGAAATTATTGGTAACATGACCTGTTATTATCTAAATAATAGGTAAAAACTTTACTACGTTAGACAAAAACATTGTTACAAAATTCCTAAGAATGTGAATATCTAGTTATCCACTAATCAAATGGATAGGAATAGACCTCCTTATGATAAAATAACACATCATATTTAAAGTTTTTCAAGCAACAAAGACTCCTCTCTTAACCTGCATATTTGAAGATGTGGGAATAAATGGCTTTTATTTAATCATAGCCTTTAATATAGACCATGTCTAAAGTCAACTCCAATTCTTACTTCTATTTCTTGAAGTTGAACTTTGTTAATATTTTAATAATGATAGTGTTATTACTAACAAAAAAAGATAAGTGCAAAATAGATAATGTATATTTCATCAGTAGAAATGTAGGACAATAGTTACACTAAAAGTCATAAATAATATTTGAACTGAGCATCTCATATAATATATTATAAAACACTTATGAGAAGAACAAAAAATACGTACAGATGAGACCTCCATGTAAAATCAGCTAAGATAGATAATATCAACTCTCATGATTCTACTAATTATGGGTATATAGATCACTTAAGCAATTACTTTCCTCCACTTAATGCTTTTATGCACACGTTAACATTTCAATAAGGTCAACACATATTGGATGAATATTAAATTAAAAACCAAGGACATCTTCTAACATTCAAATTAAATGGTTCTTATACCAACTTGACAAGGCATTGTGATGTCTCCAATCTCATTAGCACTCAAACCTCCTCACAGGAATAAGAGATATAACTTTATGTTGTCCTCACATTTATCTTATATAATTAAAAACATGGGAAAAATTACCCGCCAATCCTATATGAATCTTCACATTGACATCTAAAGTGTCAAAATACATTTTTAATAACCTTATGTTAAGAATTCAATAATATAAATATCTCTAAGAGTGATTAATCATACAATATATATAGATAACTTTATGAGAAAATAACACCACATTTATCTCCTTAAGTTCAAATCAATTGTATGATATTCAATCAATTATGCCTTTAATAATTTAATTTAAAATTTTCTAGAGGTAAACCTTAATTACTTCCAATGTAATAACCCCAAAAAAATTTTAAAATGTAATTTACCCTTCAACATGACCCTAAAATAATCTAAAATAACTTGAGTGAAAATTATACAAATTTTAAAAAATTTAGGTTCTTTTTTTTTAATAGTATGTTGTCTTTCACATGCTCATGCGTCCATATACAGCCTGATGCTCTTACATACTAATGCACTTGATCTATTTATGATGCATGAGCTGCTCACTTAAGATGTATATAATGTACCATAAACCTTATGGTTCATACATTTCACCTGCTTGACATGCATATTCCTTGGATATCTACTGTGGGTCCATCATATAGCCTTGCATTCAATACTTGTCTCCTTTCTTGCTTCATACATGTTAAATGAGGTAAATTATATAGGATTCAACTATATGCATTTCTAGAAATAATGGAGTTTAGAAACCCCTAGCCAAAAATAATAAGAAATTGCCATTTCTTCTATAATCTAGACCATTCTTCCCATAGTTTTCAAGCACAACTACATCTAAATAATAAAGATATACATATGAAAAAAGGACATATCTCTTCCTTTTCCTTATCAAGAAATCAAAATCTCTATTTTAAGCGTACAAACATGGATCTGGATCTAATATCACATGTGAGAAATGAATATAATCCCGATGAGCTTCCTAGATCTACCATGAAATTGTATTAATGGTGACATTGTAGAAATTATCTATTTTTGTGACATCACACCCCGGCGTATCTTGCCCGGCTTACCCTGAATCGACAGCTCGTACAGTAGTCCCGCAGGTGTGAGCATTATGATATTGTAACTGGGCATGTTACTTTCTTACACCTTCCCTACCACCCATGACCTTACCATTCTTAAGTCATTAGCAAGCATGGTGAGTACCAATCGTAACTTGGCATGTTACTTTCTTACACCTTCCCCACCACTTGAACTCATGAGTATATCGTAACTGGGCATGTTACTCACCATGCTTCCCAATGACTTAAGAATGTTAAGGTCATGGGTGACTTAATAAGGTTAAGGTCATGGGTTCGAGTGGTGGGGAAGGCATAAGAAAGTAACATGCCCAAGTACGATATCCTAGTGCTCACACCTGCAGGACCGTTGTATGAGTTGCCGATTAAGGATAAGCCAGACAAGATACGCCGGGTGGGATGTCACAATTTTGTTATCCATTTCTTAATATGTAATGTGTATAAAACATAAATCTAGCTTTTTTATTACTCCTTGATACATCTATATATACCATGACAAAGTCTATTTGTACCTTTTTAATTATTTTAAGGTCATAATAAGTCAGAGAAGCTATATCCTTAAAAATTCTATTTAACAGGTGTACGAGACTTAGCACTTTATTTATGAGTGATCTTATTAGACTTTTCCATCACAAAATTAACAAATACTCTGCCCATAATAATAAAGAATCATTTTCCTTGTTAGACTTTAGCCCATTTAATTAGATCCTCTATTGGGCCTTATTATTTTATTTTCACATGATCAAACCCTGATTTTCTTAAACTATCTTCAAAATAGTAATTAATCAATATGAAAATTTATGGAAATTTTTAACATATCAATGTACTTTTAAGATACCACTTACATAATCAACTATAAACAAATTTTAAGATGCTAAACAAATAAGTCCTCTAAGTCATTTTATCATTCATCTACTATAAATGACCCAAAACATTGCATTATTAATAAATAAAATTATATGTTGACTCTAAAGTGGTGACATTATAGTAAAATTTATCTAAATTATCTATATGCATTTTAAACTATCTACTGATGTGAATGAGTATTTCTAATTTTTCTATGAAATCACATAAACCAAGTGGAAAGACATTGAAATAGCTTCCCAAGTCCTACGATCGATAGCAAGTATATTAAGACAATTAATAACCCAAATTATAGAACATAGCAACATCTCCTTAAAGACGTATTACAAGCCTTCTATTACTCATATAAAAAATGTGGTGTCATTTGTAAAGATAAATTTGTGAAGCTTATGACTAGATTTGTCAATACCATCCTCTTCAATTAGGTCATGATTAATATGAATGAAGACAAGGACTAAAACTAGAACTATTTTAGAATATATATAATTTATAGCACTCAAATATTTCCTCCTATGATGAGGAAGAAAGCCCCTACATATGAAGGAGAATAGAAATTACATCTTAATTGTTTGTATTAATATATACAAATATTATTTCCAATAGTAAGAATTTGCATAAGATCATTAAAGATTAGGGTAATGCCATAAAAAAATTCATAGCCATAGGTATTACTCTTTAGGGAAAAGCTACATGAGTCCTACAATTCTAAAAACCTCCTGATAGGGTTCAAATTGATTTGATTTTTATGGTTAATTTGTTGTATTATGACCCCTAAATCAGTGTTTAATTGCTTAATTGATGCCCTATAATGTTTGATTTGCAGATTGGAGCTTAATGATCAAGA
>JAOXYD010065069.1:0-12822 GCA_028565735.1 Pinacopodium congolense | reverse complement strand
TAGCTACTTTATCTACCTAAAGTCATGTAAACCAAAAATGAATTATCAAACATGAAAGAGTGGTTATCTAGTCTTTTAGTAATTTTGATGGCCTCTTTATTTGAACCTTTAGCTTGCTTATTAGTAAATCAAATGGTGATTAATCTTTTTACGAAATTTTAATAAAAACCATATGAGTGTGTAAATCTTTAGGGCATAAATTTAAAAGAAAATAAATTTACAAAAAGTGATAAGATACTAGTGGCTTGAATTCCTTTCTATAGCATTAGGAGTTGTTTAATATGTTTGATTGGTGCTTGATAATTGTTTCCTTTCTCTTTCATTTTTTAAATATAAAATTTCTCCCTTCTCTTTTCATGTTATGCTTCACTTTTTCTATCTTATGCTTCCCTCCTAATTTTTAAGTGTTTTGTTTTTCGTTCTCCTTCCTTATAAACACTTTGTTTTAATTTTATTATGGATGTAACTAAATGCCATCATTTGGTTACTTGGCTATCAAAGCTTAATATTTTCTAAAATATCCCATATTGACCCTAATATAGCATCTTTAGGGGGGGGATTACGTGAAACCAAATTTTCTTAAGTATTTTACCTAATTTAAAACATTTATTCTTAATTTAATGGAAAAAATAACAATATATTGAAATTGAAAATATTACTATAACTTTAGTTAAAACCTAAACTTGTAAAGTGAATAAACTTGTAAAGTGAAAGAAGTAGAGAAAGAGAAAGGCAAGCCATTTTATAATGGTTTGACTCACCAACTTGACTACATCCAATCTCTAACTACTTATAAATTTTTTTCACTATAATCAACACTTGTACAAATCTTCTTATGGTGAGGAGTAACCTTAAAATCTTAATTTCAGTAAGCCCACAACCAAAATATACTCAAATGTATCTTACCTTGACAACTCAAAGTGTTTAAGAGGACTCACAACTAATTCTAACGATGAATACATTAAGAACCTCAACAACATACTAAAAAATCACTTCTTTCACTCAATTCTATATTTGCATAGCACTACAATGCTCTTGGATTAAATGGGATGCTTTACACATACTCCACACTCTTATCTATAGGCAAACATCCATTAATACTATTAATATGCATTAAAATCATTAACTCCATTTTTTCCCATAGGAAAACTAGCCATTATTTAAATTTTACTCTTATTGGTCAACTAATCATAGGCCTTGGTCAATCAATCTCACTCACTAGTTGACCACTAACCATTATTGATCAACTAGTATAGCACAATAACATTATTCATCCATTGTTTACCTTTTGGAAAAAATTTACTCAACCTATTCAAATTACTATGTACTAGTCGACCAATCTGCCTTATACTAGACATCTAATCTATTAGAAAAACATACACTAGTTAACCACATTAGTCAACCAATCCCTTTAGAAACCTATTTTAAAATTTCAAAACATTTCCTAAGTTAACCAAACTTCCTCAAAAGCACAAAAAATATTTCTCTTTAACAAAAATGGACTCATACACACTTCAAACAGGTTCCATGAATTCATTTTAATGTATCAAAACGATTCTCTAAAAATTTTCACAAACATTTTCTTTTGATTATGGAACCTATATGCTAAATACCTAAGCATGAATTCATATACATGAGTTGAGCACTTAAACACATTTAGATGATCAAGATAAGAATTATAACAAGGATTACATAGCATAACCTATACAATTTCACTATTGTGATCTTTGATCCTTCATTTAACTTATTCTTCATAAGTGGAGCCTTCCTTAATTCAACAATCACTTCCTTTCTAATGAAGACAAAACTATTAAGGAAACATAAAATGCAAATCATATACTCAATAAGTTATATTATTCCCCCTAATTTAATATCACTTATTTTCTCTGCTTTTTTATAAAGTAAAAAACAATGGAATATAAAATCATGAAAATTATCAACATCATCAAAATAAAAAAAGAAGTTCTTTAAAACACATGCTTCTCTTAAATTTTAGTCTTCCTTTAAAGTCATGCATCGTATACTCATTTATAAATAATAAAGACTCATCAAAATAAGACTCCCTTTAAATAAAAGCAATTAATATCATATAATTATCTATTTTTTTTAAATCATCAAAAAATTATCCATGAATACTCAAATACTTATTCTTAAGAAGGTTTTGAATAAACCTTAAAACAATGATAATAAAAGTGAGCACCATAAACTGGGATATTCGATAAGAAGTAGTCAACATCATAATAGTAAATCCAATATACAAAGTGTGATCAACATCTAAATATGAGATGCCAAAATCATAAACATGTATCTACTATACAAAATCTTCAATGTTTAAAATACATCCAAGTACTCCACTTATACAAATCATGTAATGTCCATTAAAATATCTCCCATAAAAGTGGCATCTAAGAACAATCAACTAGGAGGAAGAAGACGAGAGTGGAACAACTCAAACAACTCTCTAAATCATATCTCAGCCATTTCAAGCTAAAAAATCTTGACATCTCGAAATGAGTCCAACTCACTACTAAGTAGGTAGAGTGATATAATACTCGATATCCTCTAGACAAGATTCTAAAATAAGATCTAGAGAAGGTTAAGAAGATGTAGGCTTTTCATCAATGGATAATGTAAAAATGTGGCTGTACATAAACTTGTTGTCACCATCACCAAAGTGAATAGGTGACGAGGTTAAGTCATTTGATCAATAACTACATGATACTTTATGTGACTTAGAGTGGATTGATCAAAGAAAGAATGGAACTTAAGTTCATCTTCCATAGATAGGATATTAAAATATTGGAAGATAAAACCTAAGATAGGGCATAACGGATATTTTGGTTCATCTTCTTATATCTAACAAAGTAAATCATGTTATTCAAGATAAACTCAACAAGATGAAATTTCTCACTCATCATTAAGGTGGAGAGAAACCAAAAAACATCTAATCCTAGAAAAGTGAATTGATAATTCAAAGATAGGAAGTTCTATTTGATAAAAAAAATGATGGATAATAGTGAATAACATTAAGTTCTTGAACTTCACTAGATTTATGAGTTATCCCATCCTTGTTAGATAGGAAGTTATAAGAAGAGTGTTGTAGGGGTATCAAGATGCAAAGGAT
The DNA here is from genome assembly GCA_028565735.1 of Pinacopodium congolense. Taxonomy (NCBI): domain Eukaryota; kingdom Viridiplantae; phylum Streptophyta; class Magnoliopsida; order Malpighiales; family Erythroxylaceae; genus Pinacopodium; species Pinacopodium congolense. The sequence continues at coordinate 9,698 of JAOXYD010065069.1, read as the reverse complement.
TTCATTAATAAGGTTTCTAAAAGGACAATACTAACACCATGGAATTTTGATAAAACATGATATTCATTTCCTATCATGCACATTCTAAGATTACAGAAAAAAAAAACAATCTTAGATTTTTAGGCCTCACTCTAAAAAAATTAGTAGGGGCTCCCACCTTGATTAATGAAGAATTGAACAAGGCTATATTTTTTGAAATGTTTTAGACTACTGTGGAAGAAAAAAAAAAGAATTTTCATAGAGTTCTTGAGCATAATAGTCAATAAATTTAAGAGACTCGGTATCAAAGTATTCAATCTCATCTTGGGAGTATGATAGAAGTATGAGAGGACCTAGACTAATAGGAAGAACCTATATCATCTCTAGATATAGAGCCACCTCCTCTAGTCATAACTAAGATAGATGAAATAAGGGTTTTATAAAGTAAAGTACAAAAGAATAGAAAAACATGTGAAGGCTTCAAGAGTAAAACTACGCACTGATATTAAAAAATCAATAATCAAAACACAACTTACATGAAAGCACAATTTTATAATCTAATTTCTAGAGCCAACTATTTTAATTCTCAGTCAATTTAATGAAAATTAACCCTCACATATAGAAAAGTTTAACTAAACATAATAGTCTAAGTTAGAAAAATGAATATTAGTTTAAAAACATGAAATCAATCAAAATTGAATGTTGGAAAAAGTTTTAAAAAACTACCAGTTATATTTTTGAAATGTTAATTTCACAAAAGAGTCCATTATTTATCTTAATTTAAAAAAAACTCCCAAATCTTAGAAGCCTAAATTAGGAAAAATCAATTTGAAGTTAACTTGATGCAATTGAAGGTTCAAACAACTTATCTTTTACTTCCAATGTCATGAAAATACCATCAATTTTAAGAAATTTCAAATGATCTAATAGAAAATTCAAAATACCAGATCATAACTTAATGCATTATAATTTATTAACAATTGTATGAAAAATTTTTAAAGCCTAAAAATCCTTAAATACAAAAGGGGATAATGTTTACCTAAAAAATTGAAGAAAGAAATGTGGCAAATTGATGAGGAAAATTAGTCTCTAGATGCTAAGAGGTTTCCAAATAACCAAAAATCATTAATGGAGTTTTGTTAAAAAACTGGAAATCACCAAAGAAGAGAGTGCAAGACATGTGCTCGGTAAGAGAATGTGCACAAATTGGGTAATTCTTAGAGGATTTAAGGTGTTGGTTTGTGAAGAGAAAAAAATCAATTGACAGAGACGTGAAATTAATAACCAAAGGGGATCTAATTGCTAGAGACAAAGTGTTTAAGGAAAAATCAATGGATAGTGTGAAATAGAAAGAAATGTTTTAAACTCGATACCATTAAACGACCAAACCTAAGCATTAGTCTACCATTTTGTATTGGTTGACGGATCTTATTAGTTGACTAATATGTGTTGGTTAGCCAATTCGTCAACTAATGTTTTGATATACTTATCGAGGTTGATTTTTTAACTAAATTGGTTGAACACAGGACTCTACTAACCAACCAATGTGACCTGTATTAACACAATCCCTCCAAAAACTGCTTAAAAAAATAAATTTCAATGGAAACACAATGGATCAAAATATGCATTAGAATAGAGATAAAAACAAATCACAATCCATCAACCATAAAGATTAACATACATAAAAACTTCAATAATAAATTTTAATTCACATTTTTGCCCTATATAGCGATATTTTCTTCTAAAGGCATACATTATGCATCATTATTTTCAATATAATCAAAGTGAGAGTAAATATGTACCTCCTTTATGTATCATTAAATATCCCTTAATCTTGTTTCACATTTATTAGATAATGTGCCTAATTGATTTGGTGATTTCATTAATTCTTGGAGATACCTTTGTTCATTTCTCACTTGATATCCATTGATCCTTAACAAATAAAGAAATCAATGTGTTTTAAATACCCATCCTAACTTGAACCTTTAGGGGTTAGTTATATTCCTTCTATTTTAAAATTTTGATAGTGTTTCCAATATTTTTGTTTACTATAAAAAGGACATTCAATATGTGCAAATTATCACAAAAATAATAATTCATAGATGTATGATGACAATGTGTGTCCATATGCATTCCTAGGTCTTTCATTATAAGTTCTCATCTAATAATGAGGCATAGGTAGATGATATTGTATTCTAGTATAGGCATTGTGACTAACTTGATGAGTTGCATTTTTAGGTCTAGCCTTAAGATCACACATGTATGCATGATAATTTCCTTTTGGTGAAATCTTAGACGTAGATGAAATAAATTCATGTAGCTTTGTTATATATTCATCATTTATTTTCTTTCCATTCACATAGGTAGTTTCACTACTTGATTGGACAGTCTTATGATTATATCCTAGACCACTTCTACCATTTAATGCTTTTTGCACAACTAGCATGCATTATCACTTTTCCTTGCCCTTAGTGAAGTTTTTATGGAGAATTCTTAAGGCTATCTATCAATTTTTGTACATCACTATTATCTAAATTCTTAGATTTTACCATGCTATACAAGTTATTCTTTAACCTCTCAATTTCTAGTCTATGTGCATCTAAAATTTTTAATGTTTCTTTATACTTATAAGATAACTTTTCTTTTTCCTAGTCAAGGATTCGAAACATTCAACTAATTCATTATAATTAAGATCATCATTATAATCACTTTCATTGCAAGGATTGGAACAAGATGATAACTCTTCATTTTCCATAAAGCATAAGTGAGTCTCTTCTTCATCGCTATCTGACTCACTTATGTCATCTCATATGGTGACATTTAAAGCTTTATTTTTCTTGTCATCCTTTTTATTTTTCATTCCTCTCATGTTTTTTCACAATCTTTTAAGAAAGAGCATTGGAATCTTATGTGACTAAATTCCTTACACTCAAAATATGCAATATTAGAAAATGTATGCTTAGAAGAATTATCCTTACATTTTTTTGGAGTCCATCATTTTTAGAAGTTTTTCTTCCTTAGGAATTTCTTGAGCTTTCTCATGATTAGAGTAATCACCTTCTCATCACCACTACTTGTACAGATCTCATCATCACTTGATTCTTCCTTTGACACTTTGGAAGCCATATTCTTCTTCTTTAAATAGTCTCCTCCTCTTGTGTCTCCTTGAACCTCATTTTAAATGTACGGAGAGATCCTATCAATTCTTCTAAGGGTAAGTGTCTCAAATCCTTAGCTTCTTATATTGTTGTTACTTACCTTGGCTTCCTGTGACTTAGGTGAAGACCTTGAATTCTTTCTCACTAATTGGCATAGGTCTTACTTAATCCTTTTGAAGCATTAATAATAAAAATAAATCAAGTGTTCATAAAAGAGATACTTTCATTATAAAGCATTTTGAAAAAGTACACATTGATGTGTAAGCATGCTAACCTTACTCTCTTTCACATAATTAGCACCCTTATGTGTTACTTTTAACGTATGCCAAATTTCATATGTGGATCCACGCATGAATATTTTATTGAACTCATTTCTATATAAGGCATAAAATAGGACATCCATAGCTTTATTATTCAATTTTTATTATTACTATCCTAATTTTCCTTGATTTTTAGTAGTTTTTAGTCTTCTACAATTTTTTAAGGATGTTAGGTATTTTTGAAACAATTTTTTTACAAATATATGTTTTCTATCATTAAAAAATTATTCTAGCTTTCTAATATAAACAATAATTTCTATCAAAAATGGGATTTGACTAATGTTTTTCCTTTCTTGACTAGAAGATGATACTAGTGTTTTCAATTATGCTATATTATGATCTTTATACTCATTATTTGGCTAGTAATATATGTAAGGTGAGTTCTAACTGTAATACCATTTGTTGGTCCTATATTGCACTTAAGAGGTAACTGAGAAAAGGTTGAATTAAGTGACATTAAATTTTCAAAGTCTTTTTCTTAATTCATTAAAATTCACTCTTAATGCAATGAGAAAATAACAATAAATTGAAATTGGAAATATCAATATAACTTGAAATAAAAAATAAACTTGTAAAGTAAAAGGAGTAGGGAAAGATAAAGGCAAACCCATTTATAGTGGTTTGGTGTGCCAACCTCTCCTACATCCACTTTTTAAAATCTTGTTGGAAAATTTACCTATAATAAATACTTGTAAAAATCTTCTTATGGTGAAGAACGACCTTAAAATCCCAATTTCAAAAATATCATAACCAACATAGACTTAAATGTTTCTTAGTTTAACCACTTAAAGTGTCTATGATGGTTTACAGCTAAAACCAAAGATAAATGCACCAAAAATTTCTACAATACACACAAAAATCATTTTTTTCGTTCAATTTAATTGCTACGCAACACTAAGATGGTCTTGGATTTGAAAAGATACTTTACACACACTCTAGCTCACCTATTTATAGGTGAAAATTCACCAACTAGCTATTTATGATCATTGGTATGCAATAAAAGTCATTAACTCCATTTTTCCCATCGAAAACTAGCCATTGTCCAAATTTCACCTATTGGTCGATAGATCATAGGCACTATTTGACCAGTCTCACATAGCCTAAATATTATATTATTATGGTAGTTGATCTTTTCTTTACCACTATGCAATTTATCTTATTAAATTGGCTTGGGTTTTTAGTCTAAATGTGCTCCTTTAACGCTCCAATATTTTAGTAGTTCATTTATTTGTTTTTAAATACTTGAATAATAATTAAACCACTTCAAGTAAATTTTTTAATACTTGAATCTCTTATCATATAGCATTAAACTCGAACTCCAAGTTGTAATCATCCCTTTTGAAAATTCCTTAACAAATTGTTCATGCATTTAATTCAATTAAAAAATCCATTCATTAAAGCCTAATTTAATTTATGTTGATCTAATATTTACTATATGAAAATATAACTCTCAATTTATAATGTTAGAAATCTATTAAGCCCATAAAAATAATTCTAATTTTTAGGCATAAAGAAGTCCTAATTATTATGCCTACCTTTTATCATAATTATTAATAATTAGATCCAAAAATGACATCTAGCTCATCAATAACACATAAGAGAAATACAAGTCCAATTTCACAAATTTTTTTAACCACATCTAGGTAATAAATTTAGTTAATAATCCAGTAAAAAAACTAGTTAGAGGTCTTTATAATTTTTAAAATGAAAATATAAGAATATTAAATAAACATGGAAAATATAAAGGCAAATGACCACATTCAGAAGTATATTAACAAAAAAACTTTAAAGTTATCCACATGGTCCATTATATTTGATTTATTAAAATCAATTTATACATTAAACCCCTAATGTCTTAGCTCTCTTTGTTGGGATTTTATAACTTCCTTAAAAAATCTTGAAATATATCCAAGCAACCTATTTATTTCTATTATCAAAGGATAAACAAAAAATTAGCAAAATAAAATAAACCATGTAAGAAAATTTCATACTACATATAAAATGTTAAAATACATAATCATAAGAATGTAAAACAACTTTGAAAAAATTATGACTTTAATTATTGCCAACCTAAGAGCATGTCTTTAGTTCCATCATATGGCATCCTAAAGATCCATTATATTTAATACTAATCAACGATAAAAATAAATAGCAAGGTAACAAAAAATGAAAACATGATCAAATTAAGAGATAATATGATCAATTAACAAAAAAAAAAAAGATATGGAGTAGCAGTTAACCAAGAAAAAATCAAAGATTAACCCACACATAAATGATATAGGCTAAGTATACATTATTTCCAGGATATATTTTTTGATATTTTTACCCATTAAAATTTTAATTTCTAATAACTATTATTCCTTAAAGGTCATTTCATCATTCCTTAAAGATAGAACATGATCTTGACAAGGATTCTTTAAAGATTCAAAATTTAAAGATAATGATTTCTTTAATTTTTTTTAATTTATGGTTTCTGTGTTGATAAATTTATCATAATTTTGAATTAAATTGAGACATAGATTTAGATAGGATGAATTTTGAATGTAATATACTTTGATTGAATTTGGGTTTAATGATTTTTTAAAATTATTTATCCAAGTTTTTATATTAATTGAATTGAAGGAGAGAAAGTTGAAGATTGAATATTTGATTCATGTATCAAGATTCAAGAGATGAGATATATGGTTAGATCATAATGTGGATAAAGAAGATTAAGTTTGATATACGAGAGAGAAAGCATTAAGATCTTCTTAAATTAAGGTAAAACCTATTGAGAGAGTTTATAAAATGAGTTAAATCATTCCTAGTTTATATAGATTCGAAAAATATTTCAGTTGATTAATCTGTAAATAAGGGTTGCATATCTCAAGAGACAATATGATCTAAGTACTCTTATTGGTCTAAGAAACTAGAGGAATTCATTGTGTTAAAGTGAAGTTGAATATAACAAAGTCTTAGGGAAATTCTCACATAAATCTAGCTAATTTATGAATTGATTTACTCCTAATCATTACTTTGCTTTAGTATTTAGTTTTAATAGTTACTTTCTTTGTTTGTTCGATTATCTATAATCATTGGTCTAATTCATTAAGTTTATGAATAGTAGGTAGTTATCTAATAGTCTTCATGGGATTGATCCATACTCATTTGTGCTATCTATAACTATGCCATGAGCTTATGATTACAAATGTTCAAAATTTTGGCATAATTAGTAGATACTAGCGTTAATATTGATATATTTGCAAATTGACTAGACTAGATCTTTTGATTTCATTTGTATTTCTCTAGTTTTATTATTCATATATTGAATTCTCCTTGTTCTTTCTCTTTTATAGGTTACTTCTTATATGTGAAATTCCAAAAATCTTAAGAATCTTATTAAGCTAGATCCTAAGATTGAAAGAACATTATACGTGAGAAGAAGACTTCAAAGGAAGATCAAAACTGAGGACTCAAGGATGGTTACAAAAAATGTGAACTTATTAAAGGATTTTGCCATAATAAATGTCTAGGGCATTAGTTCAAGAATTACGAGGCCCAAAGTTGAGGATAATAACTTTAAGCTAAGACCCTCCTTATTACCAATGGTTCAATAAAATCATTTTAGACGTTCACTAACCGAACTCTCTAACTGATACTTATTTATGTTTCTAAAGTATTGTGATCACATTAAAGCTCATTGGTGTTCCCAAAGACGTCATTAATTTTTAACTGTTCCCTTTCTTTTTTAAGGGATAAAACTAAAGCATGGTTGCATACCTTACTAGCATGGGCAATTATTATATGGGATCAATTCTCTTATACATTTTTGGCTAAGTATTATACTCTGGGCAATATTGCACAGATAAGGAACTATATAACCACTTTGTCCTTAAGGAAGAAAAGTTCTTATATAAGGATAGGAAGAGATATAAAGAATTATTGCGGTCCTATCTGCTAGTGGAGCTTTAGTGAATAAGATGGTAGACGAAGCACATTTTTTATTGAGGACATGGCTCTAAACCACTATCAATGGTTAAGTGAGACAGTCATTTTAAAGAAAATTTCAAGTATAAACTAGACTCTTTAAATCTACTAGCTACTTAGGTAGATAATTTGTTTGAAAAATTCGACCATAAGAATATTAATTATGTAGGTGCTATTAATGTGATTTGAAATATTTATAGACCCTTAGGACACTTAGCTGTAGATTGACAATTGGGGAACCAATTTTTACATAACCATTTTATAGAATAAAGGAACTTCAATAATAACTCTATCAAGAACAACAACATATTCTTAACATATAATCTTTAGGTGGAGGAACCATCCCATTCTCTCTTATGGGAACATGTTTAATCCACCACCTCTAAATAGTAGACAGTCACGAAGTTTCCAACTTAGACCATTTAATTCCCTTCCTAAAAAATCTAACTTATAGTCACTTCTAGAGAACTTTCTTACCACTTAAGTTAAACAAATTAACTTTAAGGAGGAAATTAGGAAGCTCAACTCTAAGATTTAGTCACCACCCACAACAAGATGTTTGTAGCTCAAATTGCTTAGTATATCATTGCTATAGTTATACAACTTGGTCAATTACCTGAATAACTTGAGAATCATAGGGAGTATATTATGAGGCTATAAATTTAAGGAATAACCTATTAGATAACTCTAAAGTGAGATAGGTGATAGAGAGCATGGTGAGAAGGAAAAACTAAGTGAAAAAGAGTAAACTAGTAAGGAAAAAGGAGAAGAGAATGAAGAACCTAAATATGTTCCCCATACACCTTACAAGCCATCTATACCCTTTACTAAAGATTGTATAGGGAAAAACTAGATTAGCATTTCAAGAAGTTTTTGGATGTTCTTCACAAATTATACATTAATGCCCCCTTTATTGATGCTTTAAAAGAAATGCCCTTCTATTCCAAAATTTTAAGGAGATATTATCTAATAAAAAGGAAACTTGAGGACTATGGAACTATGGCTTTGATAAGGGAGTGTAGTGTTATAACTGAAAACAACTTACCTTCTAAACTTAAGGATCCCAACTATTTCTCTATACCTCGTATTATTAGTGACATGAGTTTCAATCATGCTTTGTATGATTTAAGGGTAAGTGTGAGTCTCATACCTTTATTTGTAGAAAACTCAAGATGAAAAACAAGCCCACTGCTATCACTTTATAATTGACAAACCATTCCGTTAAATATCTGGTAGGTATATTAGACAACATAAAAAATAAGGTCGATAAGTTCTTTATTCACATTGGTTTTATTATTTTAGAGACAGAAGAAGATACTCAAGTCCCCATCATCCTTAGGGTAAGTTTCTAGCCACAAATAAAGACATAATTAATATGAAGAATTGAAAACTTTCCTTGAGCGTTGGTGATAAGAAAGTTAAATTTAATTTACCTAAAGTTGTTAAATATCATTCTCTTGGAGATTCTTATTATAAGATTGAAATTACTAACTAAGTCATAAGAGAGGAGTTACTTAAGCATGAACTAGGTGATTCATTTGACGAATGCTTGATGAAATATGACTCCTCACTTAATAAGAGAGAAGAGAAGACTTCATATGTACAATTTAAACTTTTTCTTCTACTCTTAAGTATGAGTTCCTTGGACCCTACTCCACATATCCTATGATTGTGAAGGAAAATTTAAATGAACCTGAAATTGAAAAAATTTCTAAAATTTCTTAATGTTTCATTAAAATGTAATAGTGTATACCATTGATGATATTAAAGATATTAAACTTTCTATATATGTATAGGTTATTATTAGAAGATGATCCTAAGATCTTTATTAAGCACCAGAGGAGATTAAATCTTAATATAAAAGAATTGGTTAAAAATGAGGTTTTTAGACTACAAAATTCTAGGATAATCTACCTTATCTCTAATAGTGAATAGGTTAGTCCATTTCAAATAGTTCCTAAGAATGAAAATAATAAATTAACACTTACCAAAATAGATATAGTTAGAAAATGTGCATATGAAATAGAAAATTATCCCTTCCTTATTGATTAAAGGCTTTAAAGGCTGGCAATGTATTCCTATTTTTGTTCTATGGATTGTTATTTTGGTTCCTTCGAAATCCTTGTTCATCTTAGTGATCAAGAAAATACTATGTTTACATGCCTTTAAAACACTTTTGCTTATAGGAGAATGACTTTCGGTTTTATAATGCTCTTACCACTTATCATGTAGCATGATGGCTATCTTATCTATTTTTATTAAGAATATTATAGAA